>JAKTWW010000008.1:0-139304 GCA_030582255.1 Hansenula subpelliculosa
AATCTATAAGCTCATCGCGTTGATGAAGTTTGAAAATGAATATGATCTACTAGTCATCGGAATGATTTATGCTGTGGAAGGGTTGCAAAGATCGGTTTGTTTTAAAGATAATAATTTTGGGTGTTGAGTAAAGTGATTATTGGTCTTTCAGCGATTAAAACAATGCTTTAAGATTATCAATGTTTTAACACTGTATGAAATCTTCTTCTTTATGTAAGTCTTTTACTCGTTATTAGTGATCCCACTATATTTTAGTTGATGATTATTAAATATCAGTGTTGATTAATACAAATACTCAAGGAAATAAGATTCAGAAACGGGAGATCATTAATTCAGATCATATAAACTACATCAATGTATTTATATTAAAAGCATTAAATATTATCATTAAAAAAAGTATAAACGAATAAAGGAAACAATTTTTTACAGCTATATATATGTTAAAAATTTTTTTGAAGTTAAAACTGCACGTCTCATATTGAGGATCTAGACAACATGATCATCTGAACTTGTTTCATAATGTTGTTCAGCACCTTTTGCATATTTTGAAGGATCAACTTCACCATGAACATCTTCAGAAATTTGTTCTAATGTTTTTCTTTTAGTTTCTGGAATTAAGAAAGATAAAAAGAAACCTAACAACATGAATAATGCAAAAATTTCCATAACATGAGGTAACCAACAATTTTTCTTTTTACCATCTTTAGCACAATTATGATTAATTAAAGTACCTAAAGCAGTTTGTGCAATGATTGCACCAACTTTACCACAAGCTGCTGAAATACCATGAGCAGTAGATCTATATCTTGTTGGATAACATTCACCAGGAACTATAAAAGTTGTAGCATTTGGTCCAAAATTTTGGAAAAATTGTGCAATAATATATAAACCTAATAAACCATGTTCACCAATTTTATGATAACCAAATCCAATTATACAAAAAATAACAGTTAAGAAAAAAAACCCACCAATTTGAATTGGTTTACGACCAATTGTATCAATTGTTGCAACAGAAACCCAATAACCTGGAATAGAACCTGCACAAATTAAAATTAAATTACCAGCAGCTTTATTAAATAAAGAATTATAAACATTTTTTGATGATGCATAACCAATAGTTTGTAAAATTGTTGCAGAATTTAAACCTAAACCATAATAAGCAACATCTAACATAAACCAAGAACCAGCAGTACCTAATAAAATTTTAAAATGTTTCCATTTTGAAAAATGAGAAATAAAATCTTTAAATGAAGCTTTTGGTGGTTGAACAATTTCAGCTTTAATTCTTTCAGTAATTCTTAATTGTTGAACAACATCATTTTCTGCATCACCATGAGCACCTGAAGCAAATTTACCAGAATCTGCAACAGCTTTATCTAAATCATATTCAACATCTAAAGTATATCTTGGAGATTCAGGAATAGTTAATCTATAATATAATGCAATACAACCAGGAACACAACCTAAACCAATTAAAATTCTCCACATTTGATCACAAGCTTTAATACAATCACCAACACATTCTTTTGCAGTAGTTGCAACAATTAATTCATCTTTATAAGCTGCAACACAAATTAATGCAACTAAACCTGCAATTAATTGACCCCAACCTTGATTTGCAAAAACTGAACCCATAATTGCACCTCTCCATTTTGTTGTTGCAAATTCTGAAGAAATAACTGAAGACATTGGATAATCACCACCAATACCAATACCTTGAATAATTCTGAAAAAAGTTAAAATTGCAGGAAATGAAATTGCTTTTGATTCACCAATAACACATTGTGCAATTGTTGCTGCAATCATAACAATTAATTCAGTACCATAAATTTTTTTACGACCAACATAATCTGCTAAAAATCCAAAACCTAATTGACCAATAACTGTACCAACTGAAGTTGAAACTTTAATTAATGTTTGTGTTGATGATGGAATATTACCAGCTGGCCAATAAACATAAGAAATCATTGCTAAACCAATATTAATTGCAAATAGATCATAAGCATCAGTTAAAAATCCAACACCTGCAACAGTTATTGCTCTAACATGATACCAACCAAAAGAAGCTTGATCAATTTTTTCTAATGCTAATCTTCTTCTTTCTAAAGGATCATCAATATGACTAAAATCATTTATATAATTATGGAAAGCAGCATTACCACCTGCAGTTTTCACACCAACACTTGCTGGATTTTTCTTTTCATCAATTGAACTCATTTCCTATATATTTGTTCTTGTTGTTCTTGTTGTTCTTCTTGTTGGGTTTTATTGTTGATGAAGTTCCTACAGATACTTAATAAAGAGTATAAGTCATGATGTACATTCTCAATCTAGGGACATCCTACCAGTTTATATAGAATTATTATTCCCAATGTAAGACTTGTGAATATTGGATTGAATGATTTTCCACTACATAATTTATTTTATTACTTACACACGTGTGAGATGAATGAATGAATGAATGGTCCAGAAAAAAAAAAATAAAACCTGAAACCGGTAGAAACGAGACACAGGAGACGAACAGGAAACAGCCATTTTCCATTAACAGGATCTTAGACAGAGACGAAAGGGTGGGAAAGAGGCAGCAAGAGAGGTTGTTTGTGGGAAAAGAAACGGGGCCCATGCAGTTTGTTGTAAGTTGTGCTTCTTGGAAACACGAGTTGTATAGGATTTGGTGTATATTGTTTAGAATTAAAGAGAGTAAAAACATGAAAATGTTTAAGGATTCTGGGAATAACCATTAAAATGGGGTTAAACAGTCTAGTTAATTCTCAAGAGATGATATGGTAAAATGAAACCAGTTATTCCATCGTTTGCGAGTGACTTGATCTCTTGGTCTCTTGGTGGTACTGGACTGTTGTGAATTTTAAAGCTTGTTGAAAAGAAAGCTTAGCAGCACACGATCTTTTACTGGTTTGAACTTAACCCACGTTGATACGAAATATGTTATTATTCACGAGACTAGAAGGAGGAGTTTACAAGGCAGCATAGATTCAATTACGGATTGATATCTGATCAACCACGGGCAGTAGATATTTCACAGACAAGCCACTCGCTTCTACACGATACACAATATTATGACTAGTTGAAGTTACGATTCGAAAAGCACATTGAACATCTTGTAAACTATATTAAATTGAAAACTCTTTACTTCTTATGCAATGGATGCTATATACCAATACTTTGTATCGGGAACTTGGACACAACGTTTTCGTCCAGAATTATTCTTCACATGGGGCCCAGGTTCAATCGACATCAATGAGTCGACAATTCGAAAGGCTTTTCCCAAAGGCAACATACTAGAACTGAACAATTCCCACCACGTTTGGAGTTTGGCATTTTTGGTTCCCTACATTCAGTTCAAAATAGACAGGTACTTGATACCAAGACGAGATAAAGTTGCAAGATTGTAAACAAGAGAACCCAATTGTACCTTTCCACTTGGCTCAATCATTGTGGCATAACTAGACAATACTCTTGAAAACTGATGCTAGTGATATACCCCCAGTTCAGACCATGCTTCCCACTGTGCCCACTTGGAAACACAGGGATGAGGATTTCGATTCCATCCTGTTTCCAACTTCCGGAAAGCATAATTTCAATTTTGAAGCACGTTTATCAGTTTCTCAAAATGTTTCTCCACGTGCGCTTTTCATACGAAAAACATTTACGATGCACGTAATTTTATGGCAGAGTAGAGCTCAAGGGGACACAAAGTATTCAGGAGACCCTGAGTTGAAATGTATGATGAGCTTGATACATGGCTCTAACTGTTCTGAGATACGTATATGACTATTTGAACTAGTTCATCGTTGACTGAAACAATCGTTCTGATATACGCAATAGGTTCTCTTCTTGCTGGAAAATTCAACAGTCTCTTTATTGTTTATTGACCCGTGTATAAATTGGCAGATCTATTAGCAAACATTTAATATAGAAGATTAAAAAGTATGAGTCAAAACACATAGAATATACAATATAGTTCGATCTGTTGGGTTTAAAGAGTATTAGGAATAGATCGAACAAGTATTTACAATCAGTAATTCAGAAAACCCATTAAAAAACCAACATTAATATACAAATTATTTAAGAAACATAAAGTGTTAATAAAAATATCATACAGATATTATTGTAAATATAATACTAAATACCATTTTATAATCAACTTTTATTAAACAATTTTGATCATGTGTACAAGAAAATTCATCAAACAACTTATAATTGTTTTTTGATCAAAGCATTGATGAATTCTTCTCTGTTACCAGTAGAACCACCTTCAATGAAATGAATGAATTTTCTTGGAACACCCCAACCACCTGATGGGTTAGATAATTTGAATGGCCATAAAAAGTTGTTAGCTTGTTTAAAGTTTGGACCAACAGTGTAAATTTCATGGATTAAATCTTCAATTGATGAAATACCATATTTACCTAATGATTGTTCAATGATAGCGTTATCAGATAAAGCAATTCTTTGTTTGTTAATTTTACCGTAACCACGTTTGTAAATTAATTGTCTAGTAGTTGATAATGATGGATAACCATAAGCAACATATGGTTCAACTAAACGTAATAATTCAGCAGTAGCTTTAGTTAATCTAACGAAAACACCAGCATTAATTTGTAACAATCTTAATAATTGTAAAACTTTTCTTGGTTTAGGTGGGATTTTGTTAATACCTTTGATTCTAACAACGAAAACTAATTTTGGTTGAGCATCAACATAGTAAGAACCAGCAGCTTTGGCTTCACGTTTAGCATCAATGACAGCACGTTCTTGAGCAACATATTCAGCATGGTAAGCAGCAGTTCTTTCTAATAAAGCTTGACGTTTTTCTTTGTTTGCCTATAAAAAAAAACACAATTGTTAGTAAATCAATATTCATTATAAAAATTTCAAAACATTTCAATTCTTCTTATCAGTCCCGAAAGATGGTTAACAAAACAGACAACATCGCCATAGCTAGTCGAATTAAAGGTATTGTCTTCATCACAAAAAAGAATGAAATGTTTGGTTATGAGTAATATTTTAAAATTAATTGATAACATACTTGTTTACGAGCAATTTTTTCAGCAGCAGCTTGTTCAGATAACTTAGCAGCTGCAGTGTTTCTCTTTAATTGAGATTCTGGAACTAAAATTTGTTCAGCGGTGATGACTCTAAGGGAAAATTCGAGTTAGTGACTGCAAAAACTCACACAAATAAAACATTTACTTTAAGTCAAAAAAACATTCCATCGAAATGATACCACTCATTCGATGACCCGGGGGATTTTGGTTTGGTTGTCATAGTGTATGATAGCACTTGATCAATCCAGGTGTTTTTTTCAAAGGTTCAGAGGAAATATAGAGTTTCAGACCATGATTGGTAATTCAGACAGTCAAAATGAAACCTATAATAACCCATGCCTCTACACTTCAAGGGTTACTTGAAGTTGAAAAATCCTCACAAGGAGAACGAGAACACACAATCATATTCTTTTATGAAATTAGAATAAAGAAGAAAGCAAAAAACAAGCTTTATCTAATAAAAGAATATGATGGAGTTTTGAAAGATTAGTAGATATATCATAACTTCTTCTCTTTCACTCTTATTCAAAATCACTTCATGGGTGGTATGATATCTTCAGGAATATAATTTCCTAATTCTTATTCCAAATTAACTTACTGTTTTGGAGTTGATTTAGCCATTGTTGATGATTCTTGTTGATGTTGTTCAAAACAAAGTAAGAAGAAGACTAGTTGAAGAATTGAAATTTTTAGTTATACCTTTTTGAAAAATCTGGCGATGGTGGTAAAAAAAAAAAAAACTTACACAAACATCGGAACACCAGAACAAAAATATTTTGGAGGCGTCACATTTCGCCAAAAAAACTCTTAGGGCAAAAAACACGAATTGTCATGTCAGGTGGGTAAGCTACTTGGCCACGTGAGAATGATAGGGCTTCTTTCTCTTTAGTTTCTGTCAAATTTCAGGTACTAAAATATATCGAGGAAGCCAGCCTTAAAAATTAATGATATCTTCAACACAAATCAGGTTCACTCGAGGAGTAACTGGTGATCAAGTGATATGAGTGCTGCTGCCACTTTAGATAGAGGCCACCTTTTACATGGTAAGTGACTTTTTTCAAAAATAGGCTCGAAAAATAATGTCATTCTAGAATTTATACTAATAATTTGATAAAGGTGGTCAAGAACGTGATTATAACCATGTTAAGGACCCTGAATATAAAAGACTTAGAGATCAAGCAGATCTAGCATATAAAAAGAAACAGCATTTATCAAGTGAATCTCAAAAAGCTTATAAAAATGGTGATGGACAAAGAGCTCATGAATTATCTGAAGCTGCTAAAAAACAAGTTGAAATTGCAGATGGTTATAATTTCCAAGCTGCTGAATATGTATTTGTTGAAAATAATGCTGATAGTGATTCAAATGAAATTGATTTACATGGTCTTTATGTTAAAGAAGCTGTTTGGGTTTTGAAGAAAAGAATAGTTGGTGGTGTCCAAAGACATGAATCTAAATTAGAAGTTATCGTGGGTAAAGGTTTACATTCAAAAGGTGGTGTTGCAAAATTGAAACCTGCTGTAGAGGAAATGTGTGAAGAAGCTGGATTTCGTTCATATATTGATCCAAAAAATACTGGTGTTTTAGTTATTGAATTGACTAATGCTAGAATCCCACAAGCTTGGACAAATATCACTCCATTAACTGCTGGTGGGAATTATCAACAACCACAACATGCTTATCAACCACAACAACAACCTCAATATCAACAACAAGGTTATAACAATTATAACCAAGGCCATAACCAAGGCTACCAACAACAGCAACAACATCATCAACATCATAATAATAATAATAATAACAATAATAATAATAGTCTTGCTATCAAGATTGCAAAATTCGCTTTAAAACTATTTTGTCAATTTGTTAACAAATAATAGACTTTCTTTCCACATTAGAATTTGATTTTTAATGTTTAATTTTTGTATTTCCTGTTTTGAATTTTCTTGTTGTAATCTATGAATTGTGCTATATGTTTTAATGAACTCAAGTTTGTAGATAATCATAATCTAGATCCCCCAAGTTGTAATAATCATAATCAATCTCATAATCTTCAAAAATATGATAAAGATATGGTTCTAAAGGCGTGTCTCTATACCATGGACCTTTACTTGATGATGCAAATGGGTTGAAACACATGAAAATCAAAATGAATATGAGTATTGAATATATAATTGTTCTCCTGGAGTTGGCGAATTCCTTCTTGAAGAACCCTGAATCTTTAGAAAATCGGTTTGGGACTGTTATTGGGGTTTTAGCAACAATGTGTGATTTTTCAGCTAATGCATCTTTCAATGAATCAATTGCTCTTTGCTGTTCTTTCAGTCTTTCCATTAAAGCCTTATTGAAGAATTCACTTTGTTTGATAACAACTTTATCATCGCTATCTCTGTATAACTTAACTTCATCTTCCAATAATTTCAACCTATCATTTAACCTTCTTAATTTCTCATTTTTCACATTAAGTTCATTATCTTTTTCCACAATAATCTTATCTCTATAAACAAGATCTTCTTCCAAGTTTTCCAATTTTTTCTTTAACGATTTTAGTTGAGTATCTTTATCCCTTGACCCAATTTCTCTCTTCTCTAATTGTTCAATAATATTATCACGATACCGTATTTCATCCTCACTATTATCATGCATTTTTCTGATTTTACTATACTCTGATTTGAAATTTGGTGCTAGTATATCTTCATCTTTAATTGGAGTTGAAGTAAGCACAGGGATCGTCGGCAACACACTGTCATCATCTCTTTCAATCTTCAAAATTGTAGGATCATATTCAATAGATTCTAAAGCTTTACCAAATGAAGTTCCTAATAATGTATCGAAAAGTGTCTTGAATTCTTGTTTATGAATCTTGTAATGGGCTTTTGTCTTGGAGAAATCCCTGATTATGGAATGGCCTGTAGCGTTGAGTATCCTGGAGTTCAAAAGAGAGTCTATAGCATCAAATAGCAGTGGGAAATCCCTTCCGTATATCTGGATCAGTACCTGTTAGTATTTTGTCTAGTTGAGAGCTTGCCGCTGGAATCATATACTTACGTAGCCAGAGTTTGATTTGTCAATCTGTCTCCATGCTAGGTCCAGAACGATGGAGCTATCCGATTTATCAGCCTGCATCATCGTAGTTACTTCGTTCCAAGCTAGACAATTCTTCCACCAAATAGCACCTTGTATGGATTTTTTTTTATTGTTCTTGAAGTTGAGTGTTTATATTCAAATCTGATCTGTCGCTTTTTTAGTGACGCGTCTGAAAGATTTGAAAACATTCGCGAATTCATTCTACAACATTTGACACAATATAAAGAGAAGAGAGACATTTTAATAAGGTCAAGTATACATTTTATATGGTAGTATTGGAAGGGTTGAACTTTATCTGCTGAAATGCATCGTACAAAAGAGAAATTAGATCAAAAGGGCTAAAAACAACCCACCAATAATTGATGTACCGGCAACGATCATTTGAGCCCCATTCGTTGCAGAAGAAGAATTTGATTCAGATGTAGAAGAACTAAAAGTCGATGCAGCTGATGACGATTCATACAATTTACTCGTTGATGAAGTATCTGTTTCACTAGCTGATTTGGCAATGGTCGAGGAGCCTGAGAATAAAACGGTACCATTGCTTGAGCTATTAGAATCACCAGAAAAAATTGAATTTGAAACACCAGCAACCTGAGTACTACTAGAACTCAAACAAGTACCACCAAATGCACAACCAGCGTTGGCATCTCTAGTATAACTTTCACTTAGAGTCGTTGAGCATTTTAAGGTACCAGTTGGCCCAGTTGATAATGTTGAACAAGCTTCAAGTGCACTAGAGACATAAGGACCATAATATTTCCATAATGTCCAACCACATTCCATACAACTTGGATATCTTTCCAGGAAATGACCATCACTTGAACATAAACACGTTGTATTATATGGGCCTGAATAAGTATCTGTGTCATTTTCAGAACAAGCTGCACCATCAAGAATCAAATACCCACAGGCAGCATGACAGCCGATAGTGGCACAATCATCAGCACTAGCTGCTAAGGCATAAGCTTCTGGATCTGGATGGGAAATAGCCATGGCTTCTGCTAATGCTTGAGCATAGGCTTGTGCTGCTGCTTCAGCATATGGATTAGCATCTGCCCATGCTAATGGATCTGCTTCGGCAAATGGTTTTGCATGCAGTGATGATGAAATGAGTGTAATTGATAATAGTGTTCTTAAAAGCATGTCTATAAGATGAATGTAGTTGAGTTCCTTGAATGACGATCGAATAAAAGTAAGAATTCATTTATTTATATTATAAAGGTCCAAAGTTAAAGTTAAATAACATTTTCAAGTTTCTGGGTTTATTGGTTGGTAGCTGGATTGAAATGGGTGTTATTGTCTTCGAAGTTAACGGTGAAGCAGCTGAATAGAAGAAAATTAAACGAGAATAAAAACAATTAAGAACGATATAATCCCAATTAAGGATGCCCAATTAAAAGAATACAAATATATAAGCATAATATTCAAGTATTCATGCAATAATCCATAAAAATCTTATATTCTTCAGTCCTTTGTTGATGCTTTGTGTCATTGTACCCTCTAATGTGTGATATCGGTGATACTACCTTCTTCTCACCCCATAGTACAGACACCGAATGAAGAAAAGAAACATTAACGTACATTAACAAAATATAGTCTATAAACTAATTTCAACAACTAAAGGTCTATGATCACTTGAATACATACCATCAAAATGATTATCCAAAACTGCAAAACCTTGAATACTTTCTAATCTTGGGTCAAAAAACACGTAATCAATAACTTTATGTCTTGATTTGGTATCAAATCCAGTGAAAGTATTATCAAAGCCATATTTGTTATCGTTGTAAAGTCTAGCATCTTTGAAAACCTTAGATAATGTTTGATAAGCTTCTTCTTTTGGTTCACTATTGAAATCCCCAGTAATGAAACTGATATCTGAATTATAACTCTTAGTCTTATTAGCAATTAATTTGACAGATTCCTCTCTAGCAACGACTCCGACATGGTCTAAATGAGTATTGAAAACATTAATGGATTTACTATTATCGATTGGTTTTAATCTTGCCCATGTAACGATTCTTGTTTGGTCAGCGTCCCAACCACGAGATGGAACGTCTGGTGTTTCACTTAGCCAGAAAGTTGAAGAATCAATCAATTTGAAATCATTTTTATTAAACAATATTGGTGCATATTCACCAGATTGCTTACCATCATTTCTACCAACACCAAAATATGTCCATCCTAAATCTCTATCTTCGTTTAGCAATCTTATCAAATCATCCAATTGATTCTTCAAAACTTCTTGTAATGTGACGATGGTTTTGCTGTTGAATCCGTTGAACTTGATTGATTTATAAATCTCTAATTTACGTTGATTCCATGGCTTCTCATCCCCTGATACATTTTTGTTATCATATCTGATATTATGACTATAAATTTTGAAGTTTAAACTTGAATCTGTGCCTGAGTTATGATCACTAGTCATTGTAGATATCTGCTTTCCCATGATAAACAATATTGCGATTATGATGAATAATTTAAAACTTTTAGAAAATGATTTACTCCTTAGAGGGTCAATGGATGAGTATTCACTAGAAACCATTCTATGTTTCAATGAGAAAGTGTGAATTTGTCTTGTGTCTCGAGGTAAAGTTTCACCATTTTGAACAGTGCCATAATTATTTTTGGGGTTCTTCCTTTTTTTGCTAATTCAGTAGTGCGAAGGTGAAAAGTAGAAAACCCCCGGCTTGAACAATTAAATGTACTTCAATTACACAAAAGATGAAGGTTAATTAGAGATGAAAGGCTGGATGATGCTGTTATTACTATGTCATAGATAAAGCGAGCTTGTATTAATCTATCGGTACATGAAAAGTTCAAGGCTTTGCGAAGTTTCTGATGGATATGCGGGCTCCAGGTTTTGAGCATTAGACAATGAGATGTCTGTTTCACCATCTTCAGAGGATAAAGATGTCCAAGAAGAGGTATTTGGATTTCGAGGTGTTAGAGTGTTAGTAATGATGAAACTAAAACAGAAAAGGGAGTTGTTTCCACTCAAAGTATGTCCTCAAATAGTGCTTTTCTGCCCCGAGAGAAAAGTATATAAAAGAGGTACTTCTCTTGATATTTGATAATGCTCTGCTCCTGTCTTTAACTTTATCAAACCATAATAATTAAAGATGTTTAAAGCATTAAAGAAATCCAAAACTCCTCTCTCACAGGCTGAAGCTCATATTGCAAAGATAGAGAGTAGATTTGATATTTATATCCAAACAAACAAAAGATATGGTGGTCTTGTAGAAGCTGTGGAATATCCACAAGCCTCAATGTATGTTAAAGGTGATGATTTGAAAAGCTTTTTATATGACTCAACCATTGACTTTTACACCAAATTGGAGAACCTTAAATTCAGTAAAACAACTCAAAGGGGAAGGCCAATTTTATATTACAATTCTCCAAACATTCACATCAAGTTGAAGAATAATGAAGATGGAATAGCTGCTGGAAAGGTGTTCAGTACAGCGATCATTTATAAAAGAAACACTTGTGAACTTGAAATAGATGATTTGTTGAAAGGAATACTCATTCATAATGAAGCTTCAAAACATATGGACAGAAAAATTCAATTTCCAGATTGTCAAGTTGGTATGCCTCCAGAATATGAACATATTATCTCAAGAGAGGATTTCTTAAAGTATTTGTTATATAAAACAAGTCTTAAGAAGAAGATCAAATTCAATTCATCAAAAGAAGTCGTCAGAGTTAAATCATTGAATCCACAATTGGATGAACAACTTGTTTATCTTTATAAAAATCCAAGAGAGCCTGCTGAAGATGCACTTGGGTGTATGTTGGACTGTGTTATATTGACAAAATTGCATGATGAATATTTTGAGAGAATTTATGAAGAACAAGTTAGAGCTGATGATGAAGCTCGTGCTGCCTTTGAAACTCAATTAGAAGCTGCTGCACGTTTGCGAGAAGAAGCTGAAGAAACAACACAAACCCATAAACAAATTGAAGATACTGAACAACCTAAAGCTAAATTATAGTTTCATTGTTCCACAGCTATATAGCCTCAGTACTTCTATTGTCTATAAGATTATCACACAATAAAAGTATATGTCCTTTCTTTTGTATGAATCGTTGTAGAAGCTCTACATAATGTCATTTTAAACACAAACAAATAAATTAAGCTATTAAGTAAAGCAAATAAAGACGATAGATACAGAAATTTTTAAAAAGGGACTCTAGGGTATTCCTTGCAAATTATTTAAGATCATCTTTTTGAGGTTCATCAATGCTAACTCTTTCCAGGGTCGATTCATCGCTTGAAGTAGCAGCGCTATCATCTTTTAAGCCAATTTGACCTGTCCATCCGCTATCTCTCAAGTATTTTTCAAATTTTATATCTTCCAACATCAAATCATCTTCTTTTAAATGTGGGATTGTGAAATAAGCCAAAACAACACCAACAGAACCCAAAATTGCAGCGATGATAAAAGTCCATTGTTTACCTAGATTTTTCTGAATAGCTGTGAAACATTGGGTTCCAATAGCTGCACCTATTTTACCTGAAGCAGCAGAGATACCATATAAAGTACCTCTAACTGGGGTTGCATAACTTTCTGAGGAACTTAATCCAATACAGTTACCTGGACCAAAGTTACCAAATGAATTAAAGACACCATAAAAGATGACAAATAATGGAATGATTTTTTTAATTTTGTAGTATGAACAACCAATGATTAAACCAATAACTAAATAACCTGCATATCCAACCATCAAACAGTATTTTCTACCCCATTTATCAACAACCATAGCACCTAAAAATACACCTGGTAAGGCAATAGTTGATAGTAACAATGTCCATTCTGCAACTTTCTTCAAATCTTTAGTATCATCTAAAACTGATGCAATAATTGTAGATGAGAAAATACCATTTGGGAAAGTAACGAAATCATAAATGAACCAACAACCACAAGTACCTAACAATCTTGGCCAATAGTATTTTAATACCAATTTATATGGAACATTTTTCGTCATAGCTGATGATTTATACATTTTAGAAGTAGCCATTTTAAATCTAAACCAGAAAATGACTAATGGCCAAACTATACCTAGACCAAAACAAACTCTCCAAACAGTTTCTAAATGGTGAAGACCAGCTGCACTCAAAACAATTAAAAACACAACAATAGCGAATGGACTACCTAAACTTAATGGTAAATTGGTTACCAAACAAAAAATCCTACCTCTCTTTTTGAAACCTTCATTTGCAGATTCAGAAGTTGAGGAAGAGCAGGCAGCATATTCACCTCCAACACCAAGACCTATAGCACCACGACAAACAACAAGCATCCAAAACATACCTTGTATAGTGATACCATGCGCAGCAGCACAAAGAGCAGAACCAATAACAATCAAAGCAGTTGTTGTGACAATAGCAAATTTACGTCCAAAATAATCACAACTTAGTCCAATAAAGATTTGTCCAAGAATCTCACCAACTAAAAGAGCATTTGAAACTCTTGTTTTAACATCTGATGTATAATCTTTAGGGTACAATTGAGCAAGATTCTGATTAATCATAGTCATGGAAGCATTTTGATATCCGTCCGACATTAATGCAACACCACAACAAAGAATTGTAAATATATCACTTATGGATTTCTTCTTGGAATATCTGTTTAGTCTTGCATCACCGTCGTATTTGATTTTATGACCATCTGGATTTTCCACCTCAATGACGGTCTTCCTTTGCTCTTCGATAACTTCTTGTTCAATATTTTTCATTTTCAACTAATTATATCTTTTATGGAAACCAAAAGTTTAACTTATGTATTATTCAGTCAAAGTATCCAATCCCGTTTGGTGATGTTATACTATCTGTCAAGAAGCTCAGTGACAATATATTATCTGTCAAGTATCTCCGTGACAACTGCTAAATCCGTTGGGTGTTTGGATGGCCAAAGATAAAGTTGGGATATAGAAAATGGGAATGGAGATGAAATGAGATTGAGAAGCTGATCAAAAGTGAGATATCGAGGGTTTTAAATACAAAATTGTGCATTTGATCATTAACTAGTTGATTTTTTAAGTTAAATAGATTAGCCGTATGGATGCATCAAAGACAAAGGTACACGTTTATTTAAAATGACTGACATGCAGCATATCGAAAGACACACGAAAGTAATACGAGAACTGATACACAATACACGGAGCTATTGGTAAGCTTGAAACACCTAACCATAGTTATTTATCAACAGGAGTAAATTTATATCAAAGGTATATTTAGGATCGTTTAATCAAAGGCAAAATGGCTGATATTAGGTTTGAATAAAACATAAATCATTGTGCAAATAGTTCGTTTGATAGACTCGTGCGATGTGGTTTAGTCTTTTCGATTTGTTTGTGTGTTGTATTAATCATAAACGTGAATGGATCTATGCCACTTTGAGAAGTATAATTTAAAATAAATTAAATTGAAGTTCACATGGGCCAAATTCCAATGAAAACGAGACCAATTTCAAGGCTTAAAAGTAGTAGAAACAAGTAGAATTTTGGTCGTTGTAACTTAGAACCGGGAATTAATCGTAGATAGGCAGCACTGCTAAAAGACTAAAAATCTCAAGACTGCAACGTACTGAGCTCAGACGATTGCTACTAGGTCTAACTTTACAAACACGTTTATTTGACACAATACAAATTATGAAGCCTTTGATTACTTTATACTATAGACACCATATTCAAGAGCTAGTAGCTCAACTTGAAACTCAGATTGGCGGTGGAATATGATGGAATCATTCTGCTTCCCGGGTACGAACCAGCGCAGCTTTCAATTTTCGCAATGTGTACGTAGCTTTAAGCACAGTGTTGTATTATGGAGTAGTGTAGTTTCCCACAGAAGCCATCGTCTCAGGGAGAAAGAAGCCAGTTGTGGTAAAATGGTTAGTGAAGATGTTCTCCACGTGGGTCATGGCTGATTCTGATTCTGATAAGTCCAAATGCGAAAATGGATCTCAAATCAGAAGACTCGCGATTATATCAGCTCTGATGATGACCTAGATAAATGGAGTTGAAACAGATAGTGGCATTCAATAGCTGAAGGCAATTCAACATCCTCTAGTGGTATTCCTAGTATAAGCTTGTTTTTATTATATCAAGCTTTGTTATCCTTGATGTGATATTTTTAGGCCAAACTTCTTATACCCGAAGAAGATCAAGAACAGGCCGTTGATTCCCGAAAGCTTATGTCAGTGCTTAGTCGCAGATATAGCCATGTGCTTGGTTAGCTCTGATAATTTATAGAGAATGATTGAAGGCTATACAGCCTGAATTGGGGGTTCTATTGGCCAACTTCCATCAGATGCCATGTAAATTACTCAGTCACATCGTTGATGCCTTGAAGACTCGAAAGAATTAATAACTATAACAAACAACAAAATGTGTTGGATAAACCACGAATGCACTTGATCAATAGAATAATTAGTGGTTATATATCTAAATATTATCATGCTAAGTAATTAATCATCAAGTTTTAAAAGAATCTGTACAAAACTCTTGGCTTTAGTAAAAGTCCAAGTATTAATGCTACAATATGGGCTCATCGTTCAGACCGTTTCGCTTTATTAGCTCGCGGAATATTTTAAAGCCGGTGATCATTCATGTGAGCTACGTACTGATATTATTGCAGTAATTAAAAAATTGATCAGCTTTTGTTAATTGTTTAAGCTAGCACATATTAATATTAAAGAACTAATTAAAACATTACATCGTAAACACGTTGCTGAAAATTTGCACGAGAATCTTTATTGTTCAATACATTCAACGCTAGCTTGTCCTGTTTTAAATCACATATAATGAGGATTATATAAAGATTAGTATTTGTTACGTCCAACAAAGTGGTGTCATTCATGGTCTAATTGGTCGTCTAGTAGCACCAACTATAGTTTATATTTTTTTTTTGGCTTCACACAATAGCTCAATTGTGCAAATTTAGTTGTCTTGTACTAGATTTTTGTGACAAAATTTAATACCTAAACGGGATATTACCGCTTTGGGATATTTCTGACATTTTTCCGATCGATGAGCTTCGAATCGTGAAAAAAAAAATTCACAATATGGTCAACAATTACAAATTCACAAACATTGGAATTTAAGTAGATACCTTCACCAAATATTCCAAGAGATTTCATTGAAATGGATCCAGCAAGATTAGTCCATTCTCAGCTAATTTTGTCCACATCAGCTGGTCAAGCTATCCTCCCAGAAGGCTTAGCGGATCCTGAGTTAGAAATTGTTAAATTGATTTTGAAAGGTGAATATCATAATGTCTTTGAAAAAGATTCAATCAAAAGTTTAATAGAATCAAATAAGCATTTATTATTAAACGAAGATATCAATTTAGCTTTATCAGAATTTGCTCATCAATTAACCAAAGGTGACAAATCCATTGCCCTATTTATTGCAATTTCTTCATTATACTTATTCATCCAAAATAATTTTACTGGTCCTCAATCACCATTATCTTCAGTCTCTTTATTATATCCAGCTGATATAAATAAGAATGAGTTGCAATCAAGAGCTATTTCAGCGTTAAGTGCATATGGTCAAGTCGCATACCATGGTTCAGAAGATCCAGTTTTCTTATTATTATCACTTCATATTTTAGAACAATTATCAAATGTTTCGAAATCTTTATTATTAAACCAATTCGACTCGACTGAAGAATATGTCGAAGACCAAAATGTTGAACAAGATGATGTCCTAGGGGCAACAGTTAATTGGTGGAGATCAAGAGCAATCATGGTTCAATTGTCTTTATTCCCAGAATTTTCAGGTCCACATGTTGCTATTAGTGCTTCAATTTTAAATGATTCAGTCGTTAAAGCTATAGGTTTCGGTCTTGATGCTGAGCTTCAACAAAAATTACAAGTCGTTTATTTTTTGGAAAAAGCTAAGAATGCATTGGACTCAAATATGGAACATATGGCATTACCAAACTTAAACAGTGTAAGAAAATTAACTAATTTTGAATTTGTATTGACTGGTGCTAAAGCTAAAAGAACAAAGTTTCAGCAGACTGCACATTCAGGGTTGATTGTTTTGGCAAAGTCTAACAATTATATTTCAGATAATAATGAAAATGGTGAAGATAAGAATCAAACACCAGAAAATTATGATTTGAACTCAGATCTGTTATTAGAAAAACCACATTTCGAAGATATTGGAAAAGAAGATTTAGATGAACAAATTTACAAGAAACAAAAGACAGATCTACAAGAAGTTGATTATTCACAATTATTACCTGTCTCATTAAGATCTGAATATATTCCAGAATCATTAAAGGCTCTTGATCCAAATAACCAACCAACCTTATCAGATTATGATAGTATTCAATTATTATTACGTCTTTATACATTACGTCAAACTTCTCCATCAAGTGATTCATTAGTTTCAACTCAATTAATGTCATTGGTTTCTCGTGTCTTATATCAGACTCAAACTACTAGTGTCAATTATACAGTTTTTTCAAGAGCATTATGGGAAAGATCCATTTTGGAAACAACCAGAGCACGTACTATTGAACGTGGTATCTTACAAATGCAATCCCTTGTTGAAGAAATTGGATTAAAAATTCAAACAAAATACATTCCATCAACAACTGATATTTCTACAATTGCAGTTCGTTCCAAATATCTTTTCCAATTACCTTTAATTCCAAGATGGGATTTGGATACCACTTTAGCTGAAAAATTCATGTCATTAGGTTTAGTGAAGAGTGCTATTGAGATTTATGAAAGATTAGGTCTTGAAGTTGATGTTGCATTATGTCATGCCTCTATTGGTGAAGAATCCAAAGCGAAAGAAATGATCGAAAAGAGAATTGAATCACATCCAAATGATGCTAGAGCTGTTTCAATCATGGGTGACTTAACAGGTAACCCAGAATATTGGTTTAAAGCTTGGGATATGGCTAAATACGTTAAGGCTAAAGTCAGTTTATCCAAATACAATTATTATCCACCAAAAGGTGTTGAAAAAAATGTTGAATTAGCAGTGAAACATATGCATGACGCATTAACTATTAATCCATTAAATTTTGCTAATTGGTTTTTCTATGGTTGTTTAGGTTTAGAATCTCAACAATTTGAATTGGCAGCAGAAGCATTCACTCGTTGTGTTGCATTAGATGATAAAAATTCATTAGCTTGGTCTAATTTAGCTAGTGCACATTTAAGTCTTGATAGAACCAAAGAAGCATTCGCAGCTTTGAAAAAAGCCGTTGCATCAGATGATAATAAAAAGAGTTGGAGAATTTGGGATAATTATTTGATTGTTGCTGCTAAATTAAACGATTGGGATGAAGTTCTGTTAGCTTGTAAAAGATTAGTGGATAATAGAAAAGATAAATCAGGTGAAGGCTCAATTGATATACCCGTCGTGGAAAAATTAGTTGAAATTCTAGTTGCCAATCCTTATCCTGAAGATGAATCTAAATTATCTTTTTTCCAAAGATCTTGTTTAGAATTTACTACAGTTACATTACCAAGTGTTATTACTACATCTTCAAGATTATGGAGAATTATTGCAAGAGTTGAGTTATGGAGAAAGAAACCATGGGCAAGTTTAGATTGTCATGAAAAAGCCTATAGAGCTATAAGTCATAATCCAGATTTAGAAGTTGACGAAAAGATTTGGAATGAAACTGTGGAGGCTTGTTCAGATTTAGTCGCGGCTTACGAATCATTAGGTGAACTACCTGGCAAACATGATGCAGGTGATTTGGTTTGTAAAGATTGGAAATATAAAGCAAAATCCACTATTAAATCATTAATGAGTAAAGGTAAACAAAGTTGGGAAGATTCTGAAGGTTGGGAGCAGTTGAATGAGTTGAAAGCTGGTTTATAAACCAAAGTGATAAATTAATGACATTGGAAGGTTTTTTTTTTACTAATATGTAGTAGTAGTATTATTGCATGGTCTTTTTGATATCAGTCACTATCTGAATCTTCATCTCTAGTTATCAATGTTTCTTCTGATTGTTTTTCAACTTTCTTCTCTAAAGGAACCATGATATTCAAGATAAATCTGACTCTATCCCAAATATGTGAGTATTGGCTTTTCTCAGATGAAAACAACTCATCACACGTCTTAACGCACAAATTTAATGAAGAGCGACAAGCTTCTGATGATTCAAACCTTAAAATCCAAATAAATCCATAAATAAATAATGCATAACCACTTCCAGATATACAAGCTTGTTTCAACATAACAATAAAAACCACTAAGTCAAGATGTGAGGCACCAATCAACATTGGAATTTCAAGATAATTTAACAAAGGTGTAACAGCTGCAGCTAAAGCACTTTCTGGAATGATTTGTGTTGTAAGATAAGTTGTGATGTTTATCAATGAATAGATGAAGAATGGTAAAAGCTTAATAAATGACTCAGGTGTAACTAACCAAAGTAAAGCATACCCTAATAACTGAGCATTTTCATTCTTCAAAAGATCGGATATTGGAATTCTATGAGTCTCCACTACTAATTCCATTAATGTTTTAGTTTCATCCAATTCCACAATTTCTTGTTCTATTGAAAAATTTGATCTATAAAGCACCACAGCGTATGTAACTATTGAACCTAAAATTGATAGCTTGTAACAAAACTTCCCTAATGGTTCATTTTTTGAAATGATGGCAAATAGGTAAAGTGAAGTACCCACTAACGTAAGAATGTGTGATAAAGCCCAAAGGTTCTGTAATTTAAAGAAAGTGTTGTTCAACTTGATCTCAGGTACACTTAGGATATGTGGTTTCTTGGCGATGATGATTTCTTTGAATGATTGTAAAGTTGGAAATGGAATTGATAAAACAGGCTCTTTACCTTCTTTAGTTTCAGCTAATGATTTTATATAGGATCTGAACTTCAACATTGTTGGATATCGAGTTCACCGATTGGAAGTGAAATAGTTTAAGTAGAGCAATGCATCAGATTATTGACCAAAATAAACCCACGGCCCTGGGTCCTAAGTGATATGTATCAACTCATCCAGACGTTAATTAAATTCGTTTTTGTGTCAAAAATATTTAGCCACACTCAAATCATTTCGTACCGCCCGAGAATAATGACAGAGAAAGTACACTACAAACACAGATGAACAAATACAGAAAACAGAAGTCATTTCTTATTTAAATAAA
The DNA here is from genome assembly GCA_030582255.1 of Hansenula subpelliculosa. Lineage (NCBI taxonomy): Eukaryota > Fungi > Ascomycota > Saccharomycetes > Phaffomycetales > Wickerhamomycetaceae > Hansenula > Hansenula subpelliculosa. The sequence continues at coordinate 20,307 of JAKTWW010000008.1, forward strand.
AATAAAGGAAAAAAAAACACATTATATAAAATTACGAAAAGGTAGAAAGAAGAAGATCATTAAACGAAATCAAACTGGAGCTTGACAACTGAATGAAGGAGAAGAACCTGAAGCGGCAAATGTAGTAATGATACTTTCAATGGATGACCAGATACCTAACGCTGCTAGAGACAAAGAAGCTAAACCCAACAAGAAGTTAAAAGTATTCCAGTGCCATTGTTTCATAAATCCTCTCTTCCAACGACTAAATTGTAACCAGGTATCTGAACGTTCACATCTATCATTTTGAGGATCAAATAAACTATCACCTAATAAAGCATCTTTACGCATTTGTAAAGTAACAGTCATCAAAGCTGGGAATGAATAAGTAAATTGTAAGGCACAAACAGCAGCAGAAATAGCAGCAACATTACTCAATTGTGGAACAGCACCTGCAATTACGAATGATAAGATCCAATATAAAATTGCGAAAATGACCCAAAAGATTTTCCCACCTTTAGTACCTAATTTTGGACCATGAAACAAATCCACAATTAAATTTTGATACATTGATTTTAAACCAACGTGCATATATAAACCAGCTGCAACCATTCCTGTAAATAAAGAAATAATATTGGTAACTGTTTGAATTGGATAATTTGAAACACCTTGATTAGCTGGGTTAATGACAAATTGACCTTGGAAACAATAAACAAAAACACCATAAAACAAATATGCAATGAAAATTAATGTTTGTGCCATTGCAGCACCTTTCCAGAAATCCCATGGATGTTGCATTTCTGCTAAAATTTCCGGGAACATAATTGAACCAGCATAAGCGTAAACGATATTCATAACACCATTTAATTGATGCATCATTGTACCACCACCGATAAAAGATTCAACTTTCAAAGGACCATAAGAAACATTATCTTGAGTATAAGCAGCTGAATAATTTGGTTTGAAATTTGCAACACCACCCATTGTAATACAACATGATGTAATTGTAAAGAAAACAGAGAAACTAGCAATAGAACTATAAACTTTTAAAGTTTTAATTTGACCAAGACCTATACCTGCAATTGTAAAGAATCCCATTAAACCAACAAAACAAAATTTTGCTTTAATAATTTGTGATAAACCTTGAGCAGAACCTAAAATCAATAAAGAAACAGCTAAAATCAAATAGATTGCATGTGCCAACATAACCAAGATTTTACCTGGTCTACCCCAAATTCTATAAGCTAAATCTGCAAAAGTTCTAACTGGATGAGTTGAAGAGGATAAATCTAAAAATTGTCTCCAAATTAACATACCACAATAAACTGCACAAGCATAGAAAACCAAATAAATAATTGTACCTTTACCATAACCTAAAGTTGAGAAAGCATAAGGAGCTGAACTTGGACCTAAAATATCTGAAGTGATTAAAAAGAAAACAGACCACCAATTAGCCATTCTCATCAACATATCTGTATTATCTCTTGGAATGACAGCATCTTCAGGAACTCTTTTTTCATGATGAGAATCATCGACATCAATTTTAGTTAACCAATGATCGACTGTACTCTTTTTACGATCTTGCCATTCTCTTCTACGTTCTAAAATTGCATAGTATAAATAAGATTCAATTGGGTATAATGTTTCATGATCATATTTTGTAGCAGTAGTGATTGAACCTTCATTTAACTCGTCATCATTTGAACCATGACCTATGACATTTAATTTATCTTTAGAGAATTCTTGTTCATCACTTAATTCATGGACATCGATTAATTCGTCTGGGTTCTTCTTTTTGAAGAAATCAAGCCCCATTTTGTAAGAAGTTGTTAATTATATTGTTTTACCTTCTGAATCAGTTAGTTGTTTATAATATTTCTCTTTGTTGAAGAATGTGGGATCTTACATTTCTTTTATATACGAAATTGAAGATGGATGCAAAACTTTGTAAGGCTTATCGTGACTATCAGCTCAGTCACATTAAGCTTGAGAATCACCAGCTGTTGTATTTCAAATTCATACAGTTTAACTCATCGGATGCACTCTTTTTGTAAAATATTCAATCAGTATGGCATTTACACGTACAGAAAGCCTTATCAGTTTGGTCTTCAATTTTAGTAATTCTTTTTTTGAAAAGCCATAAAGCTTATTCTAGAGCAGTTTGACGCAGTTAAACATTATCCTAAACGGCTCTTTGTTAGAAACAGAAGAGGACATCCAATATTGAAATTCACTTGGCTCGAAAACTGTTATCAGTATCGGTAAACGAACAAGCATATTTTTTTTTAAATTTTGTTTGATCAAATGGGGAATTATATTCTCGCAGTATCAAAACAACACTTCCAAATCAATAAACTACCAAAGGTTTTCATTTGTTGATGAGTTTGCCGATATCCTGATAGCCAGCCATAGCTTAGATTAGCTTAGCCCCTACTGTTGGCTTGCTCTGGTCCATACAAGAGTCTTTAACGATAAAGGTTCATTCAACTCTTCAACACTTTGGCATTTGATCGGGGGATGAAATCTCGTGGAAGCTGTTCTCATAGGCCCATGGCGATCTTTTCTTTTTACACAACACTTAACCAGCACAAAGCACAAGCGGAAATCAAGCACAATCTTACAACGGAGTTGAGCACCTCAGCACAGTATGTAATGTGATGGTTGCATACGGGTTTATGGACTGTTTTTTAACCCTACAACTTTGCAGGTTTGAGGTGCGTCCATTGGTGGAATTTCAAAACTTCAACCTGTCCAGCTTTGGGTTTCCCAAAAATAGATTCAGTTCCGGCGAGAGAGAGCCAAGCAAAAAGTTTGACATATAAATTTTAGCAGCTTTTTGGGCTGAGAGCCACGAGCGATGTCAAGAGTTTCACATAGAGTTTTCCCATAGAGTTTACTCAATAGAGGGTTATGTACTTCTTGACTACTCAGAGCTCTTCTACTCTACTATATGCCCTTTCCCACGAGAAATCTAGGGACCTGTCGCTGGAGCCGACGGACTTGTCCTTTTCTTCCCCCAAGTACACACAGTTCCCACCAATCAGACTCTTGTGCGGCACGAGCTGTGCACAGGAAACCCATACTCCATGCTTGATATTTCTCAAAACGCAGATAAAACCCATAAAGTGTCTGAAATTTGTGCGGTGGAGTATACACAATTGTTATTATACATCGAGCGTCGTGTGCCGTTTGTCGAGTATCGTGTGCTTTACGCTTCCTGTATAGGCCCCAGAAGACCGTTGAGGCTCAACTGACCAAACAATACGGATAGGCGTTAGTTATTAGGCATCAGGAATAGCTAGGGTACTGGTGTTTCATCTCGTTGGTGAAAAATTGGAAGTAATAAATCGAAGCAGGGTTTCTCAAAGACTATTTCCTTCATTCCTGAAGACGTAGAAGATGTTTTCATGTGCTCGTCAGTTAACACCGTTATAGGGAACGGAAATGTGTGAGGAAATGAATTAGAGAAGGTGACATGAAGATAGGTATAGCCGATTATAGAAGAGTAGGATATATATATATATGTTAATGTGAAAGGGAAACTTACACCCTTTGATAACAGGCATGCTACTGATTTGAGCTAAATTACGAGTTCTAACACTCCAAATGTATTAAGAAAATGTCTAAATCTTGAGTTTCAGATCTCGCTACAGATCAGTGACAACACCTAAAATGTCGTAAATAGCCCATATAAGAAGCTTTGATCTGGAGAATAGATTAGATATCCGTGCTTTATATACCTCCTTTTCTTTTCAATTTCACGAGCCAAAAATTATAACTTAGATTCAATAGCAGAATCACGATTATACCACCAATTTATACCAATATTACCTCTTTGCATATCAAAACCTTCACTTATCATCCCCCATAAAACACCTTGGCAAAATTGAAATTCAATTGGATCACTCATATTTATTAATTCCCAAATATTATCTAGCCACGTTTGAAGTATGGCTATTGGAAGGTATGGTAACGTTGAGATCAATGCTGATATCATCCCTGTACGTATAGTCTTTGGTTGACCTTGTGTAGCTGAGTCATCAACACCTTGAATTGATGGTTGTGATGGGATTGGTACACTTGATCTTGTATTCAAACAACTGATGTATAATGTATGTAATAATTCTCTTAAATTGTCTTTATTAAGAAAATATGCTTCGGATGGTGGAGCAACTGATCTTGCTATTGTTTCAATTGCAATTTTCAATTGTGTTGGTGACAATAACACGGGGAATTGTGATAAAACAGTATGTAAATATGGTATGGCAAAACTTGCAATGATATGAGAATTTTGTGGAATAAAAGTGGCAATTATAACAGAATGAGCAGCTTCAATTAATGAACGTGAATGTGTTGTCGTATGTATGATAAAATCCACCACTGGTGATATTGTTGATTCATAATATTGAACACTTGTTTTTTGACATAATGTTTCAAAATAAGTTAAAGTGAATATTGTTTTGGAAACTTCATAATGATCAATTGATGTTAATTTAATGGTCTTGGTGAAAAATTCACCTAATCTTTCAGCATTTTCATGAGAATATTGTAATAATGCATCCAAAAATGTAATATAAACAAAATTATAAGCTTGAAACCCACCTGTTCCAATTTTTTCCATTATAAAATTCAAATAGAATAAGATTTTCAAAACTTTAATAGAAACAATTGGATATTCATGTCTTTTTAACCCATTCCGTAATCTTAATGAATATGATGCAATACCTTGGAAAATAATCACCACAGCGAATATAATATTTTTCAATACATCCCATGATTGAGCTGAATCTCTTGCTCTCAAGTGTAAGCCTTCACTGAAGCTTAACATTATATTTAAAGTTGAATCCAACACACCGAATGAAACACCATGAATTAAAGAATTTTCAATTAAAAATGATAACCTACTTAAATGTTTAACCACGGGAGATTTACTAACTGCTAAAAACTCAGTTTCATGACCTAACCCAAAAGGTGATTGGAAAATTAAATAAATGGTGAATAATGTTATGGATTCGTGTGGTAAATGTTGTTTTTGTTTTGAAGTGAAAAATGGTAAGGAACAAGCTAATGAAACAGTCATTAATGCATTAATCTCCACAGAGTTTATACTAACATTTCTCAAAACTCGTAAAATTAATTCATGATTCAAACTTGTTAATGATTGATAGGTATTGATAAAATATTTCCTTGTCTCTGGTACGGAATGTTCATGATATGTAGGTTGTGATAATAAAATACCTGTAATGATCAAGATTTTCCTCCATGAATCCACTGATGATTCAAATATTGCGGTCACTATACCATGATAGAACTTTGGTAATGATAATGTTGGTTCACTAATCCTTATCTTGGAATCAAATGTAGTTTTAATAGCTTCAATTACAATATAACTTTCATCCAATACACCACCAAATTGAGGGAAAATAACATCATTTTGCAAAACAATATCCATAATCAATCTTAAATTATCTTCATTTTTAACTCTTGGTAAATAATGAACTAAATACGATAATAATTGGATTGAATTCAACTTTCCTGGTTGTTTCAAGATTGATATCAACATGTTTACATCATTTTGAGATTGAGAAAATGGAGTCTGAAACTCATGTGTTGAAGAGTATGGTTGTTGTTGAAGTCTTTGCTGAAGTGCACGACCTTGATTTCCAAGTCTGTACATTTTGTATATGACCTTTACTAAACTAGAACCACCAACGTTCAGTTCTTTGTCCAATGCAAGTATATGAAACCCAACCCGTAATTCATATATATAATTATCTTCTCCAGATTTTTCGTTGGATACTTTTTTTTGAACTCCAGAACGAATTCGCGGAAATCGAAAATTTCGCGAAACTATATAAACTATTATCAAAATAAAGATTAAAACATGCACATTTATCAACGACTTTAAAGAAACCATAACATTCCTCAGGTTATCTATTGGACATTGCTGAACATTATTATGACTTCCTCACTCCCCGCTGGCTTCAAAAATTTACCAGTCTCAAGAACATTAACATTAATCACATTACTCACGCCATTGATTGCCTCCCTTTCAAATTTAAAATATTTATTTTATTATGCTTATGATCCCTTTATCTTGGAATATGGACAATTTTGGAGATTGGGGACATTCCAATTATCTTTCTTGAATGAATCAGAAGTCCTTGTGGGACTTGTGCTGCTTTATCAATTGAGGAGTTTAGAACGATTATATTCTTCACATAAATATTTATCAATTATCCTCATGATTTACCTTTATGTTGTTTTATTCACTTCAATTATGATTATGATTGATTTTTATTCTGGTATAAAAGTGGTTAATAGTATGAGCTCGGGGCCTACTGCTATTATCTTTGCATTATTATTCCAATATAGAGAATATATACCAGTGATGTATAAATTTGAAGTTTATGGATCAAGTAATAATAAAGTCGTGCTAACAGATCATGCATTTATTTATTTGATAAGTTTCCAACTAGCTATTTCTCAAGGGATATCAAGTATTGGATCTTCATTCTTAGGCTGGATAATTGGTGCTTTAATAACTAGAGGTTTAATATTTGGTAAGAATTGGAGAATACCATTTTGGAAATATATTGTAGAGGTTAAAAAGGCAAGAAAAGTGACACCACCAATTGCTGGTAATGATAATACAGATGAAGATGCTACTGAGACAAGACCATTAACTACACAATTTTTGGATACATTTAGAAGATGATAGTTCTCTCCTAGTGAAGTTTTTCATGTCATTATAAATTTGTTTTTATATAGCTAAATTTTTTGTACCTTGTTCAGCTAATCTTATATTTCTTCTTCTTTCAACATCCCAATTATATAATCTTGCAGTGTTTACTTCCATTGTAGTGATGTTTTCTCTAAGGAATTCAGCATCTTCCTCAGAAATTTCTAAATTCTTTACCGCAGTAGATAATTTCCCTTCTAATAATGTTATTGCTTCATCAATTGGATATTCTAACATAACATCTGCACCTAACCAAAGTAATACTTTATCAGTAGGTTGGATTTCGGCAGTTGTATATAATGTATCATTTAATTCGTAATTTGTTTCAATTGATTCTTCAGAATCTTTCTTAGTATTTAAGAAATTAACCATTGTTAAAGTATCTTTAATTTCGGGTATTTTTGTTTTAAATTGTCTTGCTGCATTCATTTTACTTTGCTCCATATATTTATATTGTTGTAATCTTTCTTGGAAAACACTCATGATTTTTTCAAAATCTGCAGGATCCTTGATATAATCTTCAACTTTCTCAACGAAAGGAGCTTGTGGGATACCTCTTGGGTTTTTGATCTTTCTAAAAGTCAACACAGTTAGTACTTGAAATGATTAAAAACAATTGCACTATGCGAACTTACGAATTCAATAGGTTTTCCATTGTTTAGGTTGCGATGATGTGGTTGTTTACTCTTCAACAAATGCCACCAAATGCCACCATAATGTATTTGAAGATTCAAATCAACATTTCAATTTAGTTCTTTTGGAATCGATGAAAAACTGAGAGACGAGCCCTGACGTGTCACATGATACAGAATGGAGGGTCACATGACGCTACCTAACACCCGCACATTCGCTTCTTAGACCAAAAATGTTTATGTGACTTCAATTTTGATTTCCATTTGGTTTTTTTTCGCGGTGAAAGGAAAATTTTCCAAAAACATCTGCCATTTAGAGACGGTCAAAAAAAACATTTTTTCACAACTTCAACAAAATATATCAAGAAATTTCCAACTCTTGTAATCCTTAACTATATACTTTTGTTAAACTACATCAGCAAAAATAATTTAAAATGGGTAGAGATCATACAACAAAACAACACGCCAGATCTGGTCACCGTGAAGCTCCAAAATCTGATAACGTTTACTTGAAATTATTAGTTAAACTTTATTCATTTTTAGCTCGTATGTAATGTTGATTATTATTTCATCTAATTGTCATTACCCAATTTGGTTTAATGAACAGGAAATTCTCGGGGAGAAGAATTGAAGTACAATTATTCATATCATTAAATGATGGATACATGTGCTTCCAGAGATGGTGTTTTAAACTTTGGAGTGGATAACTTTGGGATATCTAGCTTCTTTTTCCTTATATACACATTTATTGTGATGGTGGAAAAAGGAAAAACTTGCTTTCAGTGAAGATACTGAAAAATAGCAGTTTTAGAAGACCCAAGCACTCAAAACTGTTAACTGGTTTTATATAAAGTTTTTGAAATTCCATTCTCTACTTTCTGCGAGTGCAATCCAAATTGTGCGACATTAGAGCAGAAATTTTGAATTTTTATACTAACTCATAACCCAGGTCGTACTGATGCTCCATTCAACAAAGTTATCTTAAGATCATTATTCTTATCAAAGATTAACAGACCACCAGTTTCAGTCTCAAGAGTTGCTAGAGCTTTAGGTCAAAAAGGTGCTGCTGATAAAACCATTGTTGTTGTTGGTACCGTTACTGATGATAACAGAATCTTTTCATTCCCAAAAGCTACTGTTGCTGCTTTAAGATTCACTGCAGGTGCTCGTGCTACTATTGTTAAAAATGGTGGTGAAGCTATCACTTTAGATCAATTAGCTACCAGAGCTCCAAAAGGTGAAAACACCTTAATTGTTAGAGGTCCAAGAAGTCACAGAGAAGCTGTTAGACATTTCGGTTTCGGTCCTCACAAAAACAAAGCTCCAAGAATCTTATCAACTGGTAGAAAATTCGAAAGAGCTAGAGGTAGAAGAGCTTCAAGAGGTTTCAAAGTCTAAGTTCGTTAGTACTTGGAAATTTCTTTATAAAATTGAAGGAAAGATTGATGTATATATATGTAATATTTTAATTCCTTTATGTTTATCAATCGGTTTTTTTCAAAAAAAAAAACACACAATTCTTTTTGTATATTAATGGTTATGGGTAGTTTTACGGTAATTAACTAATGTAATGCAAAAACTTCGTTTATTTCTCGTTTCTAATTCATAATTGTTTCAATCCCAAAGACTCGATCTTTTGTACCTGCTAAATTTCAATAAGGCTGAACTTTGACATTCTCTACTCCAAAATTCATGAGCCTTAGATTGATGATTTCTAATTAATGATAAACTAGTTGATGTTATGAGAACATCATATACTTCTAACATTCTATAACCTGGTGTAAAATTACCATCGGATTCATACGAGAGTAGTCCTTTAGTAATACCATAATCCATGTAAACACTATCATCAATAATATGCCATGCCATTAATGCACCAACTTTAGTGATACTTTTCAAATGATTTTTTAATTCATCATCTCCATGATGGATTTCAAATAATAAGTTTTGTAAGACATGTAAGGCTGTATTATACGGTATTTCAGTTTGTATACCAAATACCAAGTTCAATGAATTGATCTCATAGCTTGATAATTGTAATAAAAATGATAGAATTGATTCATGTTGTTGTGTAGTTAATGGACCTGCTAATGATGGTTCAATTATATCCACCACTAATGATTTTTGGGATCTAATGGATTCAAACAGTGCAGGTACATGTGCACTAAAAGAATGCATTCTTATTAATAAGAAATCAAATGAAAGATGTGTTAAGCTAAATGAGTTGATTATTTGGAAAAATTTGTTTGTTGATGTTAGAATATCAGATTGTGATATTTTCAAAGATGAAGGTTGCGGTTGTGTTGAACATCTTATGGAGAACTTTGTAATTGTGGATTTCAATGATGAAAGTAAGTTTAAAAAGGGTATGTATCTTATGATTGTGCTCAAATCTCTAACTGTGATGTTTAATTCTTGAATAGGACAACCGTGGAACGAATCTAACGCATTCATATTTTCAATTAATCTTGGGTCAATTAGAAGGTCTAGTCTTTTTAAACCATGGATTTGGAACCGATGCTTGGGGAGTACAAGCGCCATATGCTCCAAATTCAACGTCATATCAAATCGTATGTTATTATCCCCTAAAATCATTATAGATTTAACATTTTGAAATTGATTCAACAATTCACTAACCCCCATAGAACTAGGCATTTCCAGTTCATTAATATACTGTTGGAAATGTCTCATAATATGTACTCTTCTAGCCGCTGTATCATAACTTGCTGATTGAGGACCATCGTATTCGTATTTTCTCACCAAAGAAACATAATTATATAGTAATGGCGCAATGACTTGTTGTAAGTAGTGGTTCACTTGTGATAAAGGACGTATGAGTTGTGAGTGATGACGGAATGCGTAATCTGGATGCTTCTTGTCAATGTCGTTATCAACATAGTGAGCTATCCTGAGTATTATCTCCAGTGGCAGTCGATCAAGCATTGACAATAAAGATCTTTAATGATGAAACATCTTGATTTAAAATCCATTGTTTATTTACATGAATTGAAATCAAATCTGATAACTGCCCTAAGTGCTCGTCACCTGATCTGATATAATTAGCACAAGGCCACACAGTCACACCCGAACATTTCCACTTCGCTTACATGTTGCGCTCACCAATATCCGTCTCAAGGACCCACGCGTGTTTTTCCCAATTCTCTGTCCGTCCGTCCAAGAACTCCCAGCACAGTTCCCAGCCTAGCTCCCAACAGACTTCCGCCTAACACTGCTCCCAACTCCCACCCACTCCGTCTAGCCTCCCTCCAAAGTCTCTGCCGAGCGTCCCAAACACCAAATTTTGTGATTCCATCGGTTACGAAGCACGGATTATTCGCTGGGAAAAACTTCGAGTCAGATTCTACAAAACAAAACAAATTTTGTTGAAAAACTATACAAATTGTACAACTTGTGTTCTAGAGTTAGTTAATATCCACATCAAATAGACAAAATGCCAGGTGTTTCCGTTAGGTATGTGATCATGAGAACAAAGAATACAAGACAGAGAGAGACATACAAGTGATTAGCGTGAGAGTTTGAATAGATTCCTGTGGTTTGATGAGTTTCAATAATGAAGTGAAGAAATATCAAGAGAATCAATAGAATTAAAATCAGAAAATTTAAGAGAATGAATAATAAATATGATCTTAGTGTAATGTGAAGATCCAGAGTAATATAATAGAAAAGTGAATGGGAAAGAATGGAACCCATAGTGTCAAAATGGTTGAAGAATAGAATAATCAACTTTCCATAGTTTAAACTCAAGGAATCCAGACACTTTCATTCATCACTAACTCTCTAAAATTGTGCTAGTTGAACCAATTTACTAACAAATATTACAGAGACGTTCCAGCTCAAGAATTTATTAACGCTTATGCTTCATTTTTACAACGTCAAGGTAAACTTGAAGTTCCAGGTTATGTTGATTTAGTTAAAACTTCAGCAGGTAATGAATTACCACCACAAGAAGCTGAAACTTGGTTCTACAAACGTGCTGCTTCTGCTGCTCGTCACATTTACTTGAGAAAACAAGTTGGTGTTGGTAAATTAAACAAATTATATGGTGGTGCTATCAACAGAGGTGGTAGACCAGCAAAACATGCTGACGCTTCAGGTTCAGTTAACAGAAAAGTTTTACAAGCTTTAGAAAAAATTGGTGTCTTGGAACATTCTCCAAAAGGTGGTAGAAGAATCTCTGACAATGGTCAAAGAGATTTAGATCGTATTGCTGCTCAAACTTTAGAAGATGAAGAATAAATTCAATAATAACTAAGAAGTTTTAGTTTTTAATTATTATATTATCAAAAATTTATAAAATGAATTACTTGTATTGAATAGTATTTGGGGTGTTCTTAATTTAACGTTTCTAAGAAAAGAATAAGATGTAGTGTAATAGTAATAGTAAATGTAATAGTAAAAAATTGTGAAAATAATGAATCTATTGAAAGTAAGTTATAATCTCTACGAATGTTTTGATATTACAAATGCTGAATATGTATATTGAATTTTTTTACAAAATACAAGTTAAAATCCATGAGGATCTTTAGGATCAATTTTTATAATCTTATCAGGATTCAATATTCTCTTTGGATCTAATGCCATTTTAACTTTTCTCATCAAATCAACACCATCCTCACCAACTTCCTCCACCAAATAAACTCTTTTACCAACACCAACACCATGTTCACCAGTACATGTCCCTTCGTTCGCAATGGCCCTTCTTACTGCATTTGCACTGATGTTTTTCACAACTTCATATTCTTCAGGTTTATAAGCCATAATACAATGGAAATTACCATCACCAACATGTCCTAACACTGTACAAAAGACTTTTGATTCTTTAACTTCTTTGGAAGTTTCATCCATTATCTTTGAAAGCTTTGAAATAGGCACAGCAACATCTGTAACCCACATTTTGATATCGGGTGATATATTCTGTTTGGCAAATTCAATCGTAGACCAAAACCCAATTTTGCGAGCCATCCATAGTTCTTCAGATTCTTTATTTGTTCCTGCTGATTCAAATTGCGTTGAATTATTAACTTTGGAAATTCTTTCAATTTTTTGAATCAGTTTTTCCAATACTTCTTCTTCTGAACCACCAATTTTAATAAATAAAGTTGGTACCTCAGGCCATTGTTTTGTTAATTGTCCTGTTTGATTTATAACACTAATCATATTTTCATCTAATAATTCCACAGCATTAACCACAATATCTTCTTGGATCAATTGTGTAACCATATCTGTAGCATCAACAACTTTTCTGAAACTAACAACGCTAACTCTTTCAAATTTTGGTTTAACATGAACTTTTAAAGTAGCTTCTGTAACTATACCCAATGTTCCTTCTGACCCAATAAACATTCCAGTAAGATTATATCCTGCACTTGATTTTCTTGGTCTATTTTTTGTCTTAACAATTGTACCATCAGCAAGAACAACAGTTAAGTTAATAACGTTTTCTTTCATAGTACCGTATCTTGCTGCATTTGTCCCTGAACATGATGTACCAATCATACCACCAATTTGACCACCAGGTCCTGGATCTGGTCCAATCATGAATCCCTCTGGTTCTAAAAATGCATTCAAATCTTGCCATCCAACAGCAGGTTGCACTGTGACGTCTAAATCTTTTTTATTGAATTGAATAATTTCATCCATTTGTGCCAATGAAAGTAATAAGCCAGGTCTTGTGGAGATGAAATTTCCTTCTATTGATGTCCCCCCAGAATATGGAACCACGGGGATACTATATTCATGACAAATTTTCATCACTTCTGAAACTTGTTCCGTAGTTTTCGGATAACATATCATCTTAGGAACTTGATCTATGGTTGGTAAATGTGTTGAATAAGAGTTTGTTGAAAATGAAACTAGATCATCATGATCATAAGAAACGTTATCTTTACCCAATATCTTGGAGATTTTGTTTAAACCTGTGAACAAATCTGAGCTTGTAGCATAAGAAGGGCTTGTTATCTTGTCTATAGGAGTTGTAGATGATTGGGGGAACTTCCATTCCGGTGATTCATGAGTTAGACCTAGATAAAACCCTAATGATACTCCGAGACCGATTAATGATGAACCAATGATTATGGTGGAGTTGTTTATATACAGTTTATCTGCACCAATCTTACCAGCTTTACCAGCACCAGCATTGGCTTTGCTCGAGACAAACCTCCTAAGCACCCGAGGGAACTGTCTTTTGAACATTTGGTTGTCCTTCTGGATGTCTTTAAAGATGACGGTTGATGGTTGATGTTTATTCTGATGATGTTGGTTTGGTCATATTTGGTATTTAGCGAATTCGCGGAAATTTCTGGTATGGATTGGACCGGTTTCAAGCCATTTGGGACGAACTGATAAGAAAATAGGTATATTAAATGGTGAGATATTGAATATCGGATAGTTGATAGTTTATTGTTGTACTGTTGTAGTACATCATGTGGCAGTCACACTATTTAACGGACAACGCAGTTCAAAGAGACAGGAATAAACTTTTCCACGTGCCATTCACACAAAAAAATTCAAGCTTTTCAGCCATTTGAGTTTCCAAAGGTTTTTTTTGCTCGAATTTTCGAGTAGCGAATTTTATAAAATTTTAGAGCCCAAAAAAATTGAAGCTTCTCTCACTTTAAATCAAGTTCATTCTTGAGAAACCACAACCCAGATGTGCTAAATTAGCCCTACCGCTACCTTATCTTGATCAAATCCATCTGCAAGAGCCCATTAATATTGCCCAGCACTAGACTTTCCATCAACAGCGTGAAAGTTTGCCCATATATATGATTGTTACTGTCATTCTCAAATCGCTATAATTAGAAGGCGGTCCATAAAAACGCCTTCCTTATGAAATTAGTGCAATCTAAAAGTGCTTAAAAAGAGTTATATTTTGTCACCAAGGTTATTCAGCTGATTTAGTTGTTCAAGTTTAATATTTATCCTTTTCAAGATGTCTGACGCTGAAAGTTCACGTTCTGTGTCATCACACCATTCTCACAATTCAATTAAAACTGAAGAATTAGATGATCATCGTCATCAAGCTTCTTCTTTACCAATCCGTCGTGGTTCTATACAGGATAATCACAATGGAAGATTACCTCCTCCTGCAATAGACCTTAGAGAAGCTCGTGGTGTAAGAATACCACAAGAAGATGATGAATCGGATTCTGAATATGCTATACAAGATTCTCCAATTAATCAACCACAAAGTTTCCGCTCAAATACTCATGTCAGACCTTCAAGATTAAGTCATTCTTTATCTGATCAAACTCAGACTTTACCAAGTGCTTCAAATCCTGGGTTTGTTCGCGGTCCTGGTGGTTCTTTAGCTGCTGCAGCAAGAAGAGGTCGTTCAAGATCAAGATCAAGATCATTTACTGAACAAGTTAGAACATTGATTAGTCCAAGAGATGAAACTCAATCAGCTCCAGGTGGTAGTCAGTCTGGTATTTTGTTGAATAAATCTAATACCATGCCAAATACTGCTCCAGGGTTTAATCAAGGGTCTAATCAAGGGTCTAGTACTCATAATCAGCAACAACAACAACAACAACAACAACAACAACAACAACAACAACAAGGACCAAAAAGATCAAGTAGAGGTGCCGCTGATATGTCTCCTGTTATTCAGCCATTAAACAAAACAATGTCACGTTCATCAAATCAACAACAAAGAGAATATATTGATAATGAAATGGAAGGCTTTGATCGTCGTCGTCGTTTAACCCGTGCTTCATTAAATGATAGTGATGCGGACTCTCATGGTTCAAGAGAATCTCAAGAAACTGAAGAAGATGTTTGTTTCCCAATGTTACCTGAACATGTTAAAATCAATGGTATTGATT
Organism: Hansenula subpelliculosa; assembly: GCA_030582255.1. Lineage (NCBI taxonomy): Eukaryota > Fungi > Ascomycota > Saccharomycetes > Phaffomycetales > Wickerhamomycetaceae > Hansenula > Hansenula subpelliculosa. Next base: position 35,507 of record JAKTWW010000008.1, read on the forward strand.
TTGATGAAATTGAAGAATTTATTCAAGAATCTAGAGATGAAGTTGAAGCTTTACAAAAAGAACGTGAATTAAATAATACTTCCTCTGAATCAAGTTATGAACCAAAATATTCATCTACAGCAGCTGCTAAGTATACTCCTTTACAAAGAACTTCAACAGGTCCTGGTGCGACCATTAGAGAAACTCATGGCTCTTCATCTGATGATGAAAATCCAGGTGTTTCATTTGGTAATAATAAAGTTGAAGGTGAAGATGTACCACCTGATCGTTTCAGTTTTTTCTGTTCAGAATCTGATGAAACTATACATGCACCAGACATTACATCATTAGTTAAACCTGGTGAATCTATAAAATCTCTATTTAGAAGTGGTCAACCAACTTGGTGGTTAGATTGTATCTGTCCAACAGATGCAGAAATGAAGGTTTTAGCAAAAGCTTTTGGTATTCATCCTTTAACTGCAGAGGATATCCGTATGCAAGAAACTCGTGAAAAAGTGGAATTATTTAGATCATATTATTTTGTTTGTTTTCATACTTTTGAAAGTGATAAAGAAAGTGAAGAGTTTTTGGAGCCAATCAATGTTTATATTGTCGTCTTCCGTGAAGGTGTGCTTACTTTCCATTTTGGTGCTATTTCTCATGCTGCAAATGTTAGAAGACGTGTAAGACAATTACGTGATTATGTTGATGTTTCTGCAGATTGGTTATGTTATGCATTAATTGATGATATTACAGATAGTTTTGCTCCTGTTATTCATGCAATTGAACATGAAGCTGATGCTATTGAAGATCAAGTTTTTTTAACAAGAGAAATGGACTTTAGTCATATGTTGCAAAAAATTGGTGAATCTCGTCGTAAAGTTATGACATTAATGAGATTATTATCTGGTAAAGCTGATGTTATTAAAATGTTTGCTAAAAGATGTCAAGATGAAGCTCAAGGTATTGGCCCTGCATTAACTTCAAATATTAATTTAGCCAATTTATCATCACAAGCATCGAGTGCAGGTGGATCTTATGGTCATGGACATCCTCATGGACCACATGGTCAACCTCAACCACATTTTCAACAACAAGCTCAACCAAGAGCTGATATTGCTTTATATTTAGGTGATATTCAAGATCATGTTGTTACCATGTTTCAAAATTTATTATCATATGAAAAAATTTTTTCACGTTCTCATTCCAATTATCTAGCACAATTACAAGTTGAATCTTTTAATTCTAATAATAAAGCAACCGAATTATTATCAAAAGTTTCATTAATTGGTACAATTTTAGTTCCATTGAATTTAGTTACCGGTTTATTTGGTATGAATGTTGAAGTTCCAGGTCAAGATGTATCAAATTTAGCTTGGTTTTTCGGTATCCTTGGATTCATCTTATTTGCAATTGTTGTTCTCTCATATGCTGCCAATTGGTGGTTATTTAGAACTGACAGAGAACAAGAAGAAGCTGCTCGTGGTGATTCTGGTAGACGTTCAATCTTAAGTTTTGGTTTAAGTGGTGGTAGAAGAACTACTGCACCAATCAGAGAAGAAAGATCAGTATTCAGTTATCCATCACGTTTGAACAGGTATGATTGAACTTGTATAATTGAATTTGTCACTTCTATTTATTTATTTTTACTTGAAGGAAAAAGAAGGTTTGTTGTTATTCATCGAAGTTGTGTTTTGAGTTGTGTTTTTTCTTTTTGCCCGTTTCTTAGAGTTGTTTCATTCTGGTGGTTGTGTACTATTTTTTTTCTTTTCCATTTTTTACAGTTTTGTTTTGCATCGTTAAATTATTTAATTGAGGTATATCTGTATAATTACAATAGATATTTATATTGAAACAAAAATGTACTTTTAATTTATTATGCGAAATTAATTTAACCTATATATATATATATATGTCATTTATTTACTATTATGTTTTCTCTTGTGAACTTTCTTTTGTTTGGTTTCTGCAGCAGGTATAGGAATTTTAACATCCCCATCTTTATCATTCTCATCCACAATTGGACCTTGTTCATTTTTGAAAACTTTCTTTCTCCATTCTTTTAATTGTTTGGCTTTTGCTAATTTTCTTCTATCTTTTAATCTTTGATCTTTTGGTCTATATGGTGCATATTTTTTCAAACCAACAAATTCATTCAATTGAGAATCATCAGCAATTAAAATTTCTCTAGTTGTTAAACCGAAAGTTTCAGGTGAAACTTCACGATATTTAAAAGAATCTTTCTTTTCTTTAGAACGACCTTCACGTTCTTCTTCAACTTGATCAATGATTTTTAATTTATTTGCTTCAACTGCTTTCTCTGCTAATTCTTTAAGACGTTTTTTTTCCTTCTTTTTATCATTTTTTTCTTTAATTTGATCCTTTTTGGATTTCTTCTTTGGTGGTTGATCTGATTCATCAATTTCTTCACCTTGATCTTCATCATCTTTCTTGCCTTCTTTTCCAGATTCAGATTCAGATTCGGATTCATTTTCTGCATCACCACTTGGTTTAAAATCCTTCATGATTTCATCATCTTCATCCCATTCTGGTTTAACTGCAGCATCGTTATAAAATTCATCGTTGAAAAGTTCTTGTAATAAAGTATCCCATTGAGAATCATCAAAATCTTTATCTAATAATGAATTACTTATCTTTTTAACCATATCTTCATTTATTTCAGCTCCATAATCTTTTTTAATTTGCTCCAAAATATCAGCTAATTTATTAATTTTTTCATTCTTCTTTTTGGTTATTTGAGCTTCTTTTTCTTGTTTTAATTTTTTAGCTTCTTCCTTTTTAGCTTCTCTTTGCTTTCTACGACCAGTTGAATCACTTCTTCTAACAGTGGCTTGATTACGTGCATAACTAATAATTTCAGCAGCATTTGGATCTTCATATCTAAAATTATAAGCATGTTCGAATTTTTCAGCAGCTTCTTCAAATTCTTCATCTTCATCTTCATCACCTTGTCTATCAAGATTTATAATTTTATCACCTTTATGTGGAATCCATGCTTGTTGATGAGCAAATTCATTTAAGAATTTTTCTTCATCTTCATTAGGATTTGGTAATGATCTAATTGGCTCTGAAGTTTGTTCTTTCTTTTTCATGAATCCATCATCTTCTTCTTCATTACTTTCATCAGCTTCATTAAATGCATTTTTAATTTCTGATAAAATTTCATTACGTTCTTCTTGTTTTTCTTGATCATAAGTTTTAAAATTTTGTTCTTCACCTTCATTTTGTTCTTCTTCTTCATCTTTTAAAGCATCACCGGATAATAAATTCATTCTATGATAATCTTTTAAATAAATTGGTTTTTGCTTTTTAGCTTGTTCTTGTTTTTCAGCTTCAATTTCATTGAAAAATTTAACATTTGGATCGAAAAGTGACTTATCACCATTTTTAATAGCTTGTAACACTTTATCAATACCTTGTTCAACATCATCAGTGATCAATTCACCATAATCATCTTCCTCTTCAGAACTCGAAGATTCTTCATCGGAACTAAATTCATCTTCAACTTGATTTTGAACAGATTTATTCACAATTTCTTCCTTTGATGGTTGTTCTTGTTCTTGTAATTTTTGAGCTTTTTCAGCTTCTTCTCTAGCTCTTTTGGATGCGGACTTCTTTCTTGCCATTTTTAATTAATTTTTTTATGATTCACAATAGATCTAAGAATACTAATCTTTGTAAAAGATTTAAATATTCTTTCGCATAATTATATACTTCTATGCCAAAATTTTTTTTTTTCTTTTCTAGATATTAAAGATTATGTAATCTCGAGACAAATATTTCAGTTACCCTCTGCGATGAGCTGTATAAAATGACATTATAACCAAATGATGCTAAGCTTGAAAGAAAATGAGAAAAGCTTTAAAGGGGTGATTTGAAGCATTCCTACTTTATTCAGAGTTTTTGTTTTCTATTTACATGGTTGTAATCATTTTGGCATTTTCGTAATCCATTTGTTCGTGTATAAACGCCTTCGGATATCCGCGCATGCACTTCCGAAATGACACAAAACTAAGATTTAAAGTAATTCTCTCAAAATTTGACCAAAACGCAGTTTTATTAACTAATTATAATTCTCAAGGCCCTAGTAGTATTACAAGGTACAACAAAAGTGAATTTAAAAGATTTTGAAAATTCACTAAATTTTATTTTGCTATTTTTGAACTGAAAATATAATATCTTGGATATTAAATATTTTTAATAGCTTTAATATTTGCAAAAAGTCAACATTATACTAAAACACCGAATAATATATCCAATTAAAATCCATTATAAGTTTCTCAACTTGGCTCCAACATTTAAAAATGCTTGCTCATGCTGCTAAAATTCGGACTAAAGTTAATAAAGGTTTTGCAATTTCTCATGATACCAGGACTTCAATTAGTTATTCATCCTTAACTTCAAAAATAAGACTTCAAAAAGAGTATAAAATTTTCCAGAGAGAGTTAAATAAAAATATTAAAACTCCAGAGGATTTTCAAGTTAGAGAGTAAAAAAATTATACCATTGTGTTTTTCGTTGAAGTTTAACATGGTTCATGTACTAACAAGACTAAAGTTTTTACAATACACTTTTCGCCAATAGAGAAACTGCAGTGCAATATCAACTCATCGTTTTCACAAATAGATTGAAAGAGATCTTGAACACTAGAGCCATTGATTTTCAATTCAAAGAAAATAAGAATGGTCTTAGATTAATGGGACTTTCGGATGCTCATTACAATAGACTTAAAGATAAAGCAGCACCTCCACGTGGAGGAGAAACTGATTCTAAAAATTCAACTAGAGTACTCGAACTCAAATCCGCAGGGTCAGCTCAATTATCTGATGATAGAGAAGAAGATGGAATTGAACCACCATTAACTGCATATACTGGGTTTACCTGTGAATCTCTGTTGGAGAAAGAGGTAGATGTTATCAAATGGATTCCAAGTGCTGGTGTTGAAGTTGAAACGGAGAAATCCCATATTCCCCAATCAAATGGTACACCACCCAATGTTGTTAAGCAATCTAGCTCATCCATTATCAAATCAGATCAAAAAGCCAATGATTTGAATAAATTTTCTCCATCTTCGATCAAGATTGATGTGAAGGAATGTAAAGATGATGGAGAAAAACCATCATCAAAGGAAATCCCAGGGCATGATAATGAAAATCATGAGTCCCATGAGGGAAAAGTCAGCGACGATGTGAATGATAATGAGAATGGGAACCAAGAGGAAAACGATTATCAGTTTGGTATTTCACAACTTAGTAAAATCCATCAACGATTGATTACTGAATTTCAAAGAGAAACGATGGATGAATTTGAGGCATTGGAGAGTGATTTGAAAGAGGCCAAAGAACGATCACTCAGGAGGTTCAGAAAGTTGAATGCCCATATCAATGGCTCTGCTCTTTCCATCAAAGATGTGTTTTCCACCCAATGAAGATTCCACTGTTTTGAATGTTGTACAAAAGTTGTAGAATATCGTCTTATTTGTAGAATTTCCGAATGCGGCAAGTGGTGCAGCGGCGGAGTTTGGCGGAGCTTCCCGCCAGAAAGCGCACAATTCCAATGACCACAGACTGAGATTCTATTTGTAAACACTGAGGTGAATGCGAAATTGAAGCTGAAGCTGAAGCTGAAGATCACGAGAACCATTGCGAGTGTGGTGCTCTGGATGAACGGATTGTGGTGCAATGGACAACGCGTTTGACAATGGTTGTGGTGGTTGTGGTTGGTGGTGGTGGTATATAAAGAGCTGAGTATCTTTTGATGTGTTTGATATTGTTATCTCCCAAAGCAACTATTCGATAATTGAACTGAGCAATTGAATTCATCAACAATGCCTGCTACAACTACCAATTGCTTATCTCCAAAGGCCATTGAATCCCTTCAAAAACTTATTGATGAATCAGTAAAAGACCCCAAAAGGGACATCCCTGGTGTTTCTGCTGCTATTACGAATTCAAAAGGTGATGATTTATTCAGTTATGCAAGCGGTGTTGTTGGTGCTGATAGTTCAGATGAGATTACAACTGATTCTATATTTTGGATTGCAAGTTGTACGAAATTGTTAGCATCTATTGCTCTTATGCAATTGGTTGAACAGGGGAAAGTTGACTTGGATTCTTCTGAACAAATTGAACATTATATCCCAGAATTGACAAAATTACCAACTGTTTCCACTGATGATGAAGTTGATGGAGGATTGAAATTGAAGCCAAGAAGTAATAAAATTACCCTAAGACATTTATTATCTCATACTTCTGGATTGGGATATTCTTTTTTCAGTGATGTTTTGAAAAAATATGCAAATTTTTTCCATGTTGATGAATTTGATGTTGCAAGTGAACGTGAATTATTATTACCTTTATTATTTGAACCTGGTACAAATTGGGCTTATGGTGTGGGGATTGATTGGGCTGGTGTATTATTACAAAGAGTTACTGGTCAATCATTAGGCGATTATATTGTGGAACATATTTTAGAACCTTTAGGTGTTGAAGAAACTGGTATGGAACCTGAAGAATCTTTAAGAAAAAAATTTGTTCAAATGAATGTCCGTGATAAAACTGGTGAATTATCAACAACTGATCATATTTATAAGAAAGTTTTAAAAGGTGATTATCAAACTTTATTCCATTCAGGTGGGGCTGGTGTCTTTTCAAAACCAAAAGAATATATTAAAGTACTTTCCACAATTCTGAATGATGGTGTTTCTCCAAAGACTGGTCAACAAATTTTACAAAGGAAAACTATTGATTTAATGTTTACAAATCAAATTGAAAAATTCCCAAATTTTGGAAGAGCTGGTATTCATAGTTCTGATGATTTTTTAACAAATTCAATTGCAGATATTTATCCACAAGGTGATTTACCACAAGGATGGGGACTTTCAATGTTTTTAAATTTACACAAGACTTCAACAGGTCGTGGTAATAATTCAGGTTGGTGGTGTGGATTAGCAAACTTATTTTGGTGGATTGATAGAGAAAATGATATTGCAGGTTTTGTTGGTGCTCAAATTTTACCTTTTGCTGATTTAAAAGTTATGACTTTATGGGCTCAAGTTGAACAAGAAATTTATAAAGATTTAGGAAAGGTTTAGAAGTGTTAAGATTAGGTTGTACAACTATTTATTATAATTATTTATTAGATTCTTTATATATATATATATATACATTTTATGAAACTAAACCTACATGTAATAAAATTACCAAACCACCTTATCCAATTCACTTTATAAGCAACTCATAATGAATAAAACAGTCGTAACAAGAATTAATATGTGATCCTAGCTACTATACTCAAAGCATATTCACCATTACTATGAGCATCAAAACCCATTAATTCATCCTTCCTATCAGAAATATCTGCATAGTTGTTTTAGAGTTAGTTATTGTCCTGTCATTATCAAATGTGTCAATAAAATTAAGAGCTATTGAATATGTTCATGTCGATTCAATGATGCGAAAAGCCATAATTCTGCACACTTCAAGACAGTACCATACCCTCAAGTACCATTTAATTCTATATAGTGGACAACTCCCACTTTTTGTATGATTTTAAGAGTAAATAAAGAACGGGGAGTAACTTCACTTTGAAAATATCACAGAGCACATTCGCGAACTCATCGCCTGTTGCGCTTAACGGTTAAAAAAATTTATCACCATATAAACTTATAGTAAAATTTTCAAATGCTTTATCGATCTCGAGATTTAAATCTCCAGATAAACATACAACGTAAATTAGTTGATTTAATTACCAAGATGCCTGAAGATATCAAAGATAAGAAGAGAAGATCAACCTCCGAGGATGACTTATTAGTGGAAAAGAAGAAGCATAAGAAGGATAAGAAGGATAAGAAAGAAAAGAAGGAAAAGAAGGATAAAAAAGATAAAAAGGAAAAGAAAGACAAGAAGGAAAAAAAAGATAAAAAAGATAAAAAAGATAAGAAAGAAAAGAAATCTGAAGAAGTTGTTGAAGAAACCAAAGCAAAAGTTTCAGCTCCTGCTCCAGCTTCTAAGTCATCCAATGTTTCTACTGGTGGTTATACTGAAAGTTCTGAACTTTCATCTGTTCCACAATCTGAAGTTGATGCATTTTATAAAGAAAATGACGTTGCAGTTGAAGATCCAAAAACAATGAATTTAAGACCATTATTATCATTTTCTCATGTTGAATTTGAACCAGAAATTCAATCAGATATTGCTAAATTCCCAAAACCAACTCCAATTCAATCAGTTTCATGGCCATATTTATTATCTGGTAGAGATGTTATTGGTGTTGCAGAAACAGGTTCTGGTAAAACTTTAGCATTTGGTGTTCCAGCTATTGATAAGATTGTTAAAAAAGGTGATAAAAAGGGTATTAAAGTTCTTGCTGTTTCACCAACAAGAGAATTAGCATCACAAATTTATGATAATTTAACAAATTTAACAAGTAAAGTTGGATTAAAATGTGTTTGTCTTTATGGTGGTGTTCCAAAAGATCAACAACGTAAAGATGTTACTAAAGCTCAAGTTGTTATTGCTACCCCAGGTAGATTGATTGATTTAATGAATGAAGGTGCAGTTGATTTATCAAATGTGAATTATTTAGTTCTTGATGAAGCTGATAGAATGTTGGAAAAGGGATTTGAAGATGATATTAAAAACATTATGAGACAAACTACAAATAAAAATAGACAAACTCTTATGTTTACTGCTACATGGCCTAAAGAAGTTAGAGAATTAGCTTCTGGTTATATGAATGAACCAGTTAAAGTTAGTATTGGTAATAGAGATGAATTAAGTGCTAATAAAAGAATTACTCAAATTGTTGAAGTTGTTGAACCATTCAAAAAGGAAACTAAATTATTGAATTTACTAAAACAATATCAATCAGGTGATAAGAAAGATGACAAAGTTTTAGTCTTTGCATTATATAAAAAAGAAGCATCAAGAATTGAAAGATTATTAATGAATAATGGTTATAAAGTTGCAGCTATTCATGGTGATTTATCACAACAACAAAGAACCCAATCATTAGAAAACTTTAAAAGAGGTCAATCTAATTTGTTATTGGCTACGGATGTTGCAGCAAGAGGGTTAGATATTCCAAATGTTAAAACTGTTATCAATTTAACTTTCCCATTGACTGTGGAAGATTATGTTCATAGAATTGGTAGAACAGGTAGAGCTGGTGCATATGGTACTGCTCATACTCTATTCACTGAACAAGAAAAGCATTTAAGTGGTGCCTTAATCAATGTTTTGAAAGGTGCTAATCAACCAGTTCCTGATGATTTATTGAAATTTGGTAGTCATACCAAGAAGAAAGAACACGGTGCTTATGGTGCCTTTTTCAAAGATGTTGACATGTCTGCTAAGCCAAAAAAAATCACTTTCGATTAAGGATTGAGGGCCATGGGAGCATATATAGAGCGTCTGCTATCACCCCAACCACTGTACTATAGTCTACATAAAAATATAAATCTGGTTTGAATCCGTGTAGAAATGGTCGAAACAATAATAAAATTTTCCATTATCACCTGTCTAAATTTTTGGCGTAAGGCTGTGGTCAGTCGCGAAAAATTAAAAGATTTGAAAAACGTTTCATTTTGACTTAAACGAACGAAATCAAGTGAGAATCAGGTCCAATCACCATCACGTCATTAGAGTTCATCACGTTCAAAAGAGACCAGCGAAGGCATATAAAGAAAACCCATCCACCCAGCTGTCCACTCGCTGCACCCACAGTACTTATACCATCCTGCTGCTTGGAAGAAATATACATTCTTTAAGACACCATGTCAAACTCCAAGATCCTCTCCAGATCCGAGATTGAACATCGTATATCTCAAGGTGATGCTATTGTGATCTTTGAGAATTCAGTGCTTAGACTCAACAAATGGTTAAAATATCATCCTGGGGGAGACAAGGCCGTGTTCCATATGATTGGAAGAGATGCTACTGATGAAATGATTGCTTATCATCGTGATGAAACTCAAGCTACATTCAAGAAATGGAAAATTGGAGAAATTAACTATAAGTGGCTAAATTTTTTACCTCCTATACAAGGTGGGAAATTTAGATCATTTCAAGAACAAGAGTTAGAGAAAGTAAATGCTGTTGTCAATGTTGATATCAAAGAAGAATCCATCTCGACTTCAACTTCATCTGAAGATCTAAAATCAAACTCATCAACTGACCCTTCTGACGTGGAGGATTTAAATTAAGTTAAAACTTCAAACCCTCAACCAAAAGCACAAACAATGAGCTCTAAACCACTTCCAAAAATGTCAGGTGAAGCTGCTGTCCCTATTAGCCCAAAAATCCCACAAGGTTTCATACCCTCATTATCTACTAAGGAAGGATATGAAAGAAGAGTTGTTAAAGATCCAAGTGATGTTATTGATAACTTTGATAATTCAAAAGTAGAAGATGATTTGAAAACTATCCCAGCATTAGATTACAAGACCCAAGAACATTTATCTCAAGAATACAATAAATTACATGATATTATTATCAAAGGTGGTTATTATGATTGTCCTTATATGGAATATGCAAAAGAAGCTACTAGAATTGCAATATTATTTGGGATTTCATTTTACATGTTATATAAAAAATGGTTTTTCACAAGTGCTGTTTTCATGGGTCTTGGATGGCAACAATTAGTATTTATAGCACATGATGCTGGTCATATTTCTATAACTCATGGATATCAAACTGATAATATAATCGGTATGATTGTTGCCTCATTCATTGGTGGATTATCTTTAGGTTGGTGGAAAAGAAACCATAATGTTCATCATCTAATCACTAATGACCCAGTGCATGATCCAGATATCCAACATTTACCATTCTTTGCAGTTTCAACACGTTTATTTGGGAACATTTATTCAACTTATTACGAGAAATTTTTATGGTTTGATAAAGTTGCGCAAAAATTAATACCCATTCAAGAATATATGTATTATCCAATTTTAAGTTTTGGAAGATTTAATCTTTATAGATTATCATGGCAACATGTTCTAATGGGCCAAGGTCCAAGACATGGTCAAGCTGCATGGTTTAGATATTTTGAACTTGCTGGATTAACGTTCTTCAATTGGTGGTTCTTCTATTTAGTTTGTTATAAATCAATTGATAATGGCTGGCAAAGATTAATGTTTATCTTGGTCAGTCACATCACTACCATGATCGTTCATGTTCAAATCACATTATCACATTTTGCAATGTCTACTTCAGATCTAGGTGTTTCAGAAAGTTTTGTAAGTAGACAAATTAGAACAACAATGGATGTTGATTGTCCAGGGTGGTTTGATTTTTTCCATGGTGGGTTACAATTTCAAGCTATTCATCATCTATTTCCAAGGGTTCCAAGACATAATTTTAGAAAAATCCAACCTCTAGTTATTGGATTTTGTGAAAAAGTTGGTTTAAAATACTCTATATATGGATTTGTTGATGGGAATGGTGTTGTTATTGATCGATTAGCTGAAATTGCTAAACAAGCTAGAATCATGCAAGAATGTACTAAAGTGATGAAAAAAGAGGCCATACAGGAAGGGAAATATTTTGAAATGTGAATGGAGCTATTATTTATATATATACAATACAGTCTATTTATATGCAAATACAACATCGTTATATATTTTCTCTACACTAAATTGTAATTTGTTATTGTTCCAAATATTCAAATCTTCTCTGATTCGTATGATTTTGTGCTCCTTAACAAAATTTATTTTGATGTCAAAATTTAAAAAAGGCCAGGGTAAAGAACATAAACATCTCATTACGGAATCAGTGGGAACGTATACACCTCAGAGATATCATCCAGTATCCATTGTACTCAGACACTTAAAGAGAGAATGCCAGGGGAAGACCAGTCGTTAACTGGCTCATTGAGCAACACATTTGGATTCTTTAAAAAGAAGAAATCCCCATCTCCAGATTCTAGATCCACCAGTAATGAACAAAGTGTATCTAGGGACTTTATGGACATGGATGGGATTCCTCCACTGACTCCATTAAGTTTACAAGGGTACAAGGATTCAACCAAGAATAGATTATTATCAACAGAATTGGGTGATGAGATACGGAATATCTTGCCTGCTAGATTACAAATATCATCCGATTGGAAATTATTATACAGTTTAGAACAACATGGTTCATCATTGAATACACTATATAGCAATACTAAACCAAATTCAACTAGGTACGATAAAGGGGGATATCTTCTGGTGATTAAGGATGAAAAAAATGGGATTTTTGGAAGTTATACAAACGAATATTTCCATCCAACTGATTTGAAAAGGTTTTATGGGAATGGTGAATGTTTTTTGTGGAAATCTAAGACTATAAAAAATAAAGATGAGAATGGTCAAGATGAAGAAGGCTCTCATATTCAGTTTCAAGCATTTCCATATACCGGACTGAATGAGTTCACCATATATTGTACAAGTCAATTTCTGTCACTTGGTGGTGGTGATGGTCATTATGGACTTTGGATAGATCATGATTTACTCCATGGTGTTAGTGACCACTCTTTAACTTTTGGAAATGAGCCTCTTAGTGCACAAGGAACCAAATTTGGGATATTGGGGGTTGAACTTTGGAAAGTTGGAAGTTGAACTTTGGAAAGTTGGAAGTTGAGAATGATTTTTTTTTTGCACTTTGGTCCTGGTTTTGTTATGTTTTTGCTTTGGAATTTTTGATAAATATTGTTAATCTTCATATATATATCTCATCACTATCCTTATCCTTTGTATTTGTTATTTCGTCAATGTTGATGTTTCGAGATAACACTTTATCCTTGGATTGTGAATATTCAATCGGATGTTTCGCCTCCAAATATTCTTTCAATGAATTGACGTGTTGTTGAGTCCATTTTAGATCTTTAACCACTTGCTTCAATGTTTTTACACCATCCTTGAATGTTTTCTTGAAGTCAACCAATCTTTCCTGTGCTTCATTTTGTAATTGTGCCAATTCTCTCTCTTTAGCCTTTAAGGATCCTGAACTGCCATCATCAGTTAGTAAGTAACGAAACAAAACTTTACCCAAAACAACGGGAAAACCAAGGAAATACTAACGTTTGAGCCTGTATGACAATGGATCTATTCATCTCCATGTTCGACAACGCCGAGTTCAATGAATCTGTGAGATATTCTACTGGGTCAAACTCTCTGTTTCCTGATTCGTCTTCGATAGAGTCTTGATAACTATCTGTGGACATGTCCTCCAGATCGCTAAGTTCCTGGTCCTGGATCGCAAACGTCTGGGAATCAATGCTAGGCTGTCTTCTGTGTCTGGTGGTCATTATTACTGGTCTATTTTCAGCTTAATCTCAAGTCTTTTTGTTGATAATTAACCAATTTTATGTTAGTTTCTATTTGACAACCGTTTTCGCCAAAAGCTTAGACAGCTGCTCTCGATTTCCAAAAAAAATGACAACGAAAAATCCGTTCACATACAAATCAAGTAACAAAACAACGACAAAACCTACAAATTCAACACCAATTGCCCCCTGATGAAGCGCTAATCATGTCCAGCCAGACCAAGAACGAAGTGAAGGCAAGACTCAGACCTTTCGGGATTGTCTTTGAGAAAAGTCTCAGTGACTTGATCAAAGGGATTCGAGCAAATAAAGACCCAGAAGCTCAGGCAAAATTCTTACAAGATGCTATCCAAGAATGTAGAAAAGAGGTGAGATCGTCAGATATGGATCTAAAGACAATGGCCGTATTGAAGCTAGCTTATTTGGAAATGTACGGGTTTGATATGTCATGGGCAAATTTCCATGTTTTGGAAGTTATGAGTTCATCCAAATTTCAACAAAAAAGAGTTGGTTATCTTGCAGCTATTCAAGGTTTCAGAAATGATAATGATGTATTGATGTTGACTACAAATTTATTGAAGAAGGATTTGAATTCCTCCAAAAGTGTTGAAGTTGGTGTTGCTTTAAGTGGTATTTCATCAATTGTGACAACTCCACTAGCTTCCGATATTACTGATGACGTGATTAAGATGTTGAATCATTCAAAACCATATATTAGGAAGAAGGCAATCTTGACAATGTACAAGGTGTTTTTAAAATATCCGGAAGCTATAAGAACACATCTATCAAGATTGTTTGATAAATTAGATGATGAGGACAAATCAGTTGTTACTGCTACAGTTACAGTTATTTGTGAATTATCCAAAAAAACTCCAAAGATTCTTGTGAGTCTGGCACCACAATTATACGAGTTATTAAACACTTCAAATAACAATTGGATGTTGATTAGATTATTGAAGTTATTTGCTTCATTAACTACTGTGGAACCTCGTTTGAAAAATAAATTATTAGACCCAGTATTGGAATTAATGACAAAGACTAAAGCAAGTTCACTGATTTATGAATGTGTGAATTGTTTAGTCACAGGTGAAATGATCACTGAAGATGACCATGATATTGCAAATGTGTGTTTAGAAGAATTAGTTCAATTTTTTAAAGAACGTGATCAAAATCTAAAATATGTTGGACTTTTAGCTTTTTTCAAAATTGGTAAAATTAATCCAGATTTTATAAGCTCATATAGTGAACATATATTAAAATTTTTAGTTGATGATGACTTAACCATAAGAGAAAAAGCTCTGGATATAATTGATGGGATTGTTGATGAAGAGAATTTATTTGAAATTGTTAAACTCTTAATGGTTCAATTAGTCCCACAAGATGAACAATCCGCTGAAGATGGAGAAGGAGATGAAGCTCATGGCGATTTAGGGCTATTATTAGGTCAAACACAAGCTAGACCTGTTCTTTCCGATCAATACAAGACAAATATAATCAAGAAAATTCTAGATATTTCCAAAAAGAATAATTATGCAAACATACCATCATTCGAATGGTATATTGCAGTCCTAACAGATTTGATTGATCTTTCAGTTGTAAACAATTTACTCACTGGTGAGATGATTGGTGAACAATTGAGAGATATTGCAATAAGAGTTCCAAGTATTCGTAAATTAGTAGTTTCAACTTCAATCAAGATCATCACAAATGAAACTATAATTAGTAAACTAGAACAAGTGTTGAAACAAGTTATATGGGTTGCTGGTGAATACTCAAGTTTTATTAAGAATGGTGATGATTTAATCAACAAGATTTTATCATTTGAAGGAAAACTATTACAATTGGATCCTGAAGTATTGAGTATTTACATCCCTTCATTAGTCAAGATCTTTAGTAACTTCGCTAATAAGGATCCAGAATATTGGGATAATGATAAAGCTGATTCCATTTTGGACTTAACAAATTCTATAATCCAATTCTTTGAGAAATTATCAATTTCCAAACATTTTGAAGTTCAAGAACGTTCTGTTGAATTTTTAGAATTTTTGAAGTTAGTTGTTGATTCGATTGATGAACATGACTCAAGTGCAATGGAACCTCCATTATTAATATCAGTTGCATTACCATCTTTTTTCAACTCATGGGAATTAAAACCAATTTCTCATGGTTCACAAAAAAAAATTCCTATACCTGATGACTTGGATCTTGACTCACCAATTCATGCGGATATTTTTGAAGACGTTGAGAATTCAAGCGAAGAAGAAAGTATAATTGAAGAATTTGAGGAAGATTTATATGAGGATCAAGGCAAATTCACAGAAGAAGATACAAACCATGAAGAATCTATGCCAATCAACCCAAATTCAGAATCAAGTGAGCGTCGTAAACAAGAAAGATTAGAAAGGTTAAAGGATGATCCATATTATCTATCAAATGACTCTCATTCTCAAATACTTTCACCAAAATCACGAACTGATTTGATTTCACCAACCCCAAGATCAATAACACCTACATTAATTGAAATGGATGATGGTCCTGTGATTGATAAAGTTAAGAAAGCACACAAGAAGAAGAAGAAGAATGTTGTCATTTTAAGTGATGAAGTTATAGGTGGTAATGAACCAGAATCAATTGCATCTGATCAAGAAAGCCAAAGAAGTTCCACAAAACCAGCACCATCGCAAAAGAAACAAAAGAAGAAAAATGTATTCAAGATTGATAGCTCAAATCTAGATAATTTCGATTTTGATAAAGATCCAGAAGAAGAAGAAGGTTTAGCAGAGGTGGAAAAACTGAGACAAAAATTACAACAAGAATCACTTCAAGAACATCAATCTCAAGCATCACCAAATGAAGGCCAATCTGATGAGGTCATTGTAATTCGCAAGAAGAAGAAGGATAAAAAACCAAAATTTGATGAGAACGGTAATCCAATTGAAAAGAAAAAGAAAAAAAAGAAGAAGACGGTGGTGAATACTGGTGAAGAAGAAAAGCCAGCTGAATAGATGAAAAAATCAGAAAAAGCAAAATGAAGTAATAGTATAGTACTTGTATTTATATCTCAATTGTCATAACCCACTATTGCATTATCAAGTATACAGCTGTAGGAGGCGAAAAATAAAAAATCGGTTGATTTTGTAATATTGATCAAACTCATTGTTTTGAGCTCATCTCTTGAATACGCGTCGCGAAAAAAAAAAGTATATACTGTGTATTGAAGCATCTCAAAACATCAACATCATTACTATCTCTTACTGCACCTCTATCAAACTCGAACTACGCCTGTCGTTAGATGTCACTACCGAAATGTCGTTCTTAGCGCTGATAGATGATACAGAAAATAAATCAATATGGTGTCGTTGTATCGTTTCATTAGCTTCCATTTCAGATCAGATTCAATTTGCCATTACAAAACAAAAAGTGAGTCCAACCACTATCATCACCAAAGTCACAACTTACTAATTAGCAATAGATAACATTATCAGCTATAAATGTTGCACATATTTCCCATGGAGAAATCACATTCGATAAGCTATTTTTCAAGACTTTTAAATTCAATCCTAATGCTGTCACTATCGAAGATTTATCTACAGATGATGAAGGCCATGAAATGTATTCATTCAGTATAAGGTCTAAGATCTTGTCAATTTTGTTTCGAAAAATGGAGGATGATATGGAATCATATAGATTATCGTTCAATGCAGACGATGACTGTTCCGTTAATGAGAGATATAGACTACAAATTGAAATGAAGACTAAATCCATGATACGGAAACAGTATAATCCATTTTATACGCCATGTAAAATTGATAAATTGGGGGTTTCAAAGAAGTATAAAGAGGATTTTCTGAATACTAATAGAAGAGTTGATACATTGGGCGATTCAATAAGGGATGAGGAAGATGAGATTAACTATTTGATGATAAATAATTCTATATTGAAAGGGTTTTTGGAAAATATTAGTTCAACAACAGAAGATTTTAAGCTAGAAATCAATCAGAAAAATTTTAGTATAACTGCATTTACTAAAGGCATTTTCGTTAAGGAAAAAGAGATTTTGAAACAACCAATGGCAGTTAATATCATATTCAATACAGATGAACTATTAGATCTTAAATTATTTAACAATTTTGATAAGCAAATTGTTTACAGATTGAAAGATTTTAAAACTTTTTTAAATCTTGGTGGATCTAATGATATGATTGAAATATGGTTCAAAAGACCTGGTGATCCCGCATTATTTGAAATGACCAAGAATGGTGTCCTGATCCAATTTGTTCAAGTTACAGATGGTGAAAACAGTCATCATTTAGAAGCAAAACATACAAGAGTCATACCGAAGGAGAGAATCAACAAGAGAAGAAAAGAAAAAGCTAATAAGAAATCAGCTACTGTTGGTACAGAGGTTTATGATCATACTATAGAAATGGAGAAGGAGTTTAATGAACCATTATTCGTTCCTAATGATGAAGGTGAAGGTGAAGGTGAAGGTGATGATTTTGAAGATACAAATAATGATAATGATAATGGCAATAGAAACTCTGCAGATATTACTGTACTTGATCAGCCACAGCATCATTCAAAACTCAAGGCACCATTAAAATTACCAAGAGTGCCCACTGGTATATTTGAGAGTGAACAAGCCCATGAAGAACATGATGACGGAGATGAAGATATGGGAATGGAGGATGGACCTCATAAAGGTGATGAAATATCATGGGGAGAACCAAGTTTGAAAGATCAAAAAATTAGCCAATTGATAAGTAATTCTAAGAGTGATGAAAAAAGATTGATTAAAGAGGCAAAGACCAAATACTTAAATGATTTGAAGAAAAGGAAGATTAATGAGAAAGATAATGAAAATGAAGATGAACTAGGTCCAACTCAAAATATTTCAAGAGCTAAAGGATTGTTTGACTAAGATGATTAAGCTTCTTACGGATTGAGTTTATGGGACCAAGTTTAATGAAGGCAATAAATAGTATTCCTCTTTATTAAATATAGTATAAATAGATTTGCACGAATCTTCAAATTGTATGATTTGAGCAACCAACTTTCATGGACATTAGACAGATGTTATTACAAACTCCAAAATATTCATATTCAACTCAAGATTAATCTTTCTTTGCTTCAACTTGTTGTTTTTTAGTCAAATAATTATAATCAATCCATCTATAACCTTGAGCTAATTGAGCAGTTTCATTAACAACATGACAACCAAATAATAAATAATTCTGAGGAGTAACAGCTAATGCATATCTCATAAAGACACCAGAATATAAGACTAATGCTAAAGTCATTGGACCTGAGATTAATTCAGGATCTTTTTGTAAATCATAAATAGCAGCTAATGGAATACCAAAATTTGAGACAGGACCCCAGAAATGTGTAGTGAATAGATCTATAATGAAATTGTTAGTATTTGACACATAATATCATGATGGTAGGAAACCAATTCAAAAGAAGCGTATAATTGATACCCCAATTGGAAATATTAATATCATAGTATCACATACATCTATTCCGAATAGTTAGTAATCAGTGTTTCCTTATAGGCCCATCCGTCATTATAACCAATAATGTGAGCCCGAATATTGGCTTTCGATAGCAAATGACGGGAAACAATGGGTTCTAACTCACTTGAAATTGGCCTTGTTGAAAATTCTTTCAGATAATTTCTGAGTGGCTGCACGTTGAGCTGGCTGAGACATTGTTATATATTCTAATATTGAATATTGAAGCACTGGAATACTGAATTGTTGTTGTTCTTCAGTTGTGTTCGGTTCTTTACACTCCATTTTGATTTTTTTACCTTCAAAGTAATTCGCGAATTGTTTTCAAAGTGCGGTGGCCGAAGCAGGAAAAAGATTCCGCGAATCTCATTTTTTGAGATGAGCTCAGAAATTATTGAAACATTTGGAGAAGTTGTAGAGACTTGACAAAGTTTTCCAGTGGGAAGTAGTTGTTGTTATTGACTGGATAGACACCATGGAGTACATATACGGACCTCCTCCACCGCCTCCGTCTTCAAACAAGGCGCAAGGACAGGAGAACAAGAATCAAGGACAGAATAAAAGGAAACATCAGGGGAATAATAGTAATAATAATAATAATACTATTACTACCAACAACAATAATAAGAAAAGCATATCACATAATAATCCAAAAAAGCCTAAACTAAATGAATCAAACGGGAACTACCTGGATCTTCCTACACATTTACCAAACCATTTACCAGGAACCATACCTATGCAGAGCAATGACGATAAAAGTAATGCTGGACAACAAGGAAATGATTTGAATAATGAACAACAGCTAGATGATCACGATGAGGCTGATACAGGGAAGACTAAAGAAGTAGTACCTGTTTTCGGTACAAATATTGTACTCAAGACAGAAGAAGATATCCAAAAGTGGATCCAAGAAAGAAAAGCAAATTGGATGAAGAAGATTTCCAATTCAAGGCCAGAACCAGAGCCAAAGACACCGCACGAGAAGCCGGAAAGAAACATCAGAGATAACAACCAACGTGCTAATAGACAGAATCAGAGATCCAATAATGCACATAATAATCAAAATCATAACCAAAATCAAAGAAACAATCAAATTGCTCATCAACGGAAGACCAATCTGAATAGACTGATCATCCAAAGAGATATTCAAAACGAAAACATAGCCATTTTGGACGTTATAAAAGAACTTTTTGACCAGAACATCCTCACTAATGAATAAACGAGTAATAAACAGCATTAACCAAGTAATTATTCTTCATATTCGTAGCGATGAGCTGACATAAGCCCTCAAGTTCAAAATTTCGCGAAACAGTTTATGTTTTTTTTCTTTTTGGATCGATAAACGTCTTCCGATTCAAAAAATCACAAATTTGACACTTCATCGATTGTTAATATCTATAAAAATTGGCCACTGGAACTAGTAAAAGTGCTGTTTTAAGTTGTGTTATTCAGATTATAGGTCAATATGAAGCTTAATTACTACTATCTAACGTCGTTGTTACTCCCATTAATCAAAGCCGCTGAGTTGTTTGAATTAGATTCCGATTCATTGATTAGTAAAGACTGTTGTGATTTAACATATAGTCAAATAAATAATATAAATACCAAAATTAGATCACAAGTCAATGATTTAGTACAACAGGATTATTTCAAACATTATCAGTTTAATCTTGAGATGAACTGTCCATTTTTTGAATGTCAATCAATTTGTTTTAGTCCCGGTTGTCAATTAGATCTTGATGTTCATTCTGATGATTATGATTATGATGTGGAAATAGAAAATGGTAATAAGAAGAAACTTGGTGACTTAAATGAAGATTCATTTTTGGATTCATTATGTCCAAGTAATAATAAAGATGTTATTGAAGTTGATGATGATGAATGGTGTGATATTGATGAAAAAGATGGTGTTATTGTTGATATTTCAAGAAATCCTGAAAGATTTACAGGTTATTTCCCAACTCCAGAACGTAATATTTGGGGTATGATTTACCAAAACCAATTAGAAGGTGAATGTGATATCGAACAAAAAGTTTTCTATCAAATCATTTCTGGTTTCCATAGTTCAGTTTCAACTCATTTATCAAATGAATATTATAATAATGTTTCAAATAAATGGGAACCAAATTTGGAATTATTCAATTTCAAAGTCGGTAATTATCCTGAAAGGATTTCAAACATTTATTTCAATTATGCACTTGTTGTTCGTTCTTTATTGAAAATTTCACCATATTTAAGTGAATTGAAATTCAATGCAAATAATTTAGAAAAAGATCATTCAATTAAATCACAAGTTAATGAAATCATTGATCAATTACCACATGATTTATCTGTTTTCAATGAAGATTTAATGTTCAAGAACCATGAAATTAAAGAAGAGTTTAAACACAAATTCAAAAATGTAACAAGATTAATGGATTGTGTTACATGTGATAGATGTAGACTATGGGGTAAAATCCAATCAACAGGTTATGCAACTGCATTGAAAATTTTATTTGAAAGTCCAAAACATTTGAAAACTTTAAAGAAGAATGAAGTTAAATCATTATTCAATACATTTGATAGATTAACAAAATCAATTGAATCCATAAATAATTTCAATTATTTGAAAGCTTTGGAAGAAGGTAAAGAGCCTGCTCCAAGTCAACAATATGAAGCACCAAGTTTGGATGAAGATTTCGATGAAACATTAGAAAATAAATTAGAAGAAGATTCTAAGAATGATACATTAAAACATAAATTTGATCAAGAATTAAATGAAGTTTATGAAGCGTTGAAATTTATTTTCCACAGTTATATTAATTTACCACATAACTTGAAACATATTGTTTTATTCAAATTAGACCAATGGTGGAACTTATTCATTGGTAATAACGCCTATTCACAAGAAGAGTCTGAACAATATTTACATGATGTCTTGTTATGATCACATTCCATTATAAATGAGCTAGTTTTACTTACACATGACAATAATTTAACGAACAGATAGTATTTATAGATTTGATTTTCAATTTACATGATATAAAAAGTTTTCATAACAATTCGTAGGTCATTAATGAAGCGATATAAAAAAGTAACTATATAAATCATATTATTTCTATGGATTTGGTGTCCCCGTTTCACCCTTTTTAGCTCTTTTTTTGTATGGTTTTCTTTGTTTATTTGGATCTTTATTATATTTTCTTTTTGGTTTAGCATTTGGATCATCATTTTTACCCTCTGCTGTTTTTTTACCCTTTTTACCAGTACCTGATGCACTTGTACCTGAAACCATCGAAGAATCTTTATCACCTGCACCACCACCTAGAGTATTAGTGGTAGTATTCGCACTTAAACCACCTTCATTATTTTCGTCTGCATTTTCGTTATCATCATCATCTTTATCATCATCATCCTCATTTATAAATTGTGCATTCTTAAGTGATTTACCTTCACTATTATCAAATTGTTTTCTTGCGTCTGTAATTATTTTCTGTAAATTTAATAATTCACTAACACGTCCATGTTTAACTGGATCTCTCCTTAGAACAAATTTGAAATCATCAACTTTAATCTTTTGACGTCTTGTGGTTTTAGCAAATGATGAAGCTTCGTGACACTGAACCAAAAAAGTTAGTAAATTGAAACCTCTAAGATTTATTTTGATTATAAACACATACTGTATCAATGATGTACGTTATTAAAATATCTTCCAAGGCATTAACAGTATCAGGCAACGGATTTTCCACATCTCCAAATGCATATAGCAATGACTTCACATCATTAGTGAAGAACTTGGTCTTCTTTCTTCTTCTTTCAGCCATTATTACTAACAATATCTGTTGATTTTTGTCATATATCTACATTCAAAATAATCATGTTTATATGAGTTTTCGTTTAATCTTTACTGAAAAGTGATGTCCGGAATTCAACGTACTGAAATCCGCGAAAATCAGATGACATCCGAGGGTTCCGTCATTCTCCACCAAAAAAAAAATTGAAATGGAAACCTTTAACGATGATTAATAACAACAGTGAAACAAATAAACAGAAGACACAACAGGAAACTGTTTCCAAACCCCATAACAACGAGTTGATTGTGCGTTGCTGACTAGCTGTTGGTGCGACTCAAGATGTCGGCGAAACAAGTGCAGAAAAAGAAGAAAACAAAGACTTTTACAGGATGTGCTACATGTCGTTCGAGAAAGATCAAATGTGATTTGGGGAAACCTTTTTGTAAAAGATGTGAAAAATCTGGTTTAATTTGTGCCGGTTATCAAATTAACCTTTGCTGGTCAAAACCTATCAAATTTGATAAATATGGGTATCAGTTACCAGCTGGTCCCAAAAATAATAATGAGGATGATGATGATCCGGATACGGAAAGAACTTTCCAAAGAAGAAATATTGATTTTGTAAAATATGATAAAGAATATGAAACTTATGATGATATGGATAGAGATCTTGGATTATTACATAGTCCTGATTATAGTTTGATTGAAAACCAACAAACTTGGTTACAAGGTCCATTTGGTGTTTTCGAAGGATTGACAAATATACCATCAGATTTAATGAGAAAAAGAAGAAAACTAACAAAAACAAAATATAGAAATACTGAATCACCTGCAAATACAACAAATAACAATAATGATAAAATCAAAGCGCAACAGTCACCAGGTCTAAGGCATAAAATAAGTCAACAAGACGTTACTAAAACTAATCAAGTTACAGGTGCTGGTGCTAGTACGAGTCAAGTACAAACTCCGCGTCATTTCCCACAATCTGGAAACTTATTTGAAGAACAAAATAAGATACATTTAAATAATGAATGGTTATCAAATGAATTAAGGTACGATGCGATGTTATCAGCTCAAGCTGCTACTTTTAATGATAATTTCCATAACTTTGATTTTCTTTCACCTTTTGTCGGTGGTACAACACCAGCTCCTGTTACAAATCATCCAACTCCATTAAATTTAAATAATGACGAAGTTTTCCCTTATGATAAAAAAGTCTTTAATGCTCTGAGGTCACATACTGCAGTGGTACCTATCGATCAAGAAAGTCATGTTGATCTAACAACAAATCATAATCACAATTATCTCAACACCAGCAATACAAATAACAATCATAATGATAATAATAATAATCATAATGCCAATGCGAATGCTAACCGAATACCACCACCGCCACCACCACAGGTTAAAGGTCATGTTTTACCAAATGAAATCATTATAAGTACAGCTGAATCGAATATGCCTGAAGAAATGATGAAAATCATTGATCAACCAAATATACCACAAGTTCCACGTACTATAGCACTTGCTACAACTGGTTTACAGATTAGTCCATTAACAAGGTTCTTGATGAATTATTATATAGATGTTGTGGCAGATCTAATGACTGTTGTAGCATTTCCTAAAAATCCATGGAAAACAATTTATTTCCCAAGGGCTTTAAGGGCATTAGGTGATATTAGTGGATTGGGTAAAACAACCAATGCAAGAGCATCATTATTAAATGCATTATTAGCCGTGTCATGTTTTAATCTGCAGGCAAAATATGAAAAAGGGTCAACAGAAATGAAATTTTTCTTAAATTTAGGCATTGAATTAAGATTACAAGCTGCTTCATTCTTAAACAAGATGTTAGAAACAGAGGTACCTGACCTTACACATGAAAAATATAAAGATGTCATAACTGCAATTCTGTCAATGAACACAATTGATATTGTTTGGGGTACCATGGCTGGCTGTCAGTATCATATTTCAATGTGTGAAGGAATCATAAATAAAAGATTAAAGAAAAGACCAGTTCTAAGTCATAAAGCGAGATTATTACATAGAATTCATTCATTTTTAAAAGTTGTTCAAGATTCAACAAATTTTG
This sequence comes from Hansenula subpelliculosa, assembly GCA_030582255.1. Classification (NCBI taxonomy): domain Eukaryota; kingdom Fungi; phylum Ascomycota; class Saccharomycetes; order Phaffomycetales; family Wickerhamomycetaceae; genus Hansenula; species Hansenula subpelliculosa. Next base: position 60,196 of record JAKTWW010000008.1, read on the forward strand.
ATAATTTAAATAATCCTGATGAAAAATTAAAAAATAGAATTCAATCAATATTTATTGTTAATCCAAGTGACCCTTTCACTCCAGGGACAAATTATTCAATGAATGGTGGGGAATTCGAAGGTGGAACAAGTGATGATGGTACTCATAATATGCATACGAATAATTCAGTTGATGTTGAATTGATTAAGTCTGGTACTACTAAAAATTCAATTCATTCCTATTCTCCTGCATTTATGAATGATTCATCCACATCATCTTCTAAAATTGCCAAAGAATTATTATTAACTGATGCGTTATATGGATTACCAAATTCTTTAATTATATTATTAGGTGATACTGTTAATTTATTAAAGACAAAATTTTATTTATTAAACTTGGTGGAACAAGATTCATCAAACAAGAATTCAATTTTAAGAAAATTTGATCAATTTTGCTTAGGATTTGAAGAAAAATTATTAAAATGGGAAAACGAATGGAATTTAAAAGATGCTAGTACGGGGAATTTTTTAAGTTATTCACATGAAGGTATTCATTATCATTGTATGGCATATTATAATAGTATATCAATTTATTATTTTACAATGGTTCGTGGATTAGATCATATATTATTACAAAAATATTCAATAAATACATTAGATAATTTGACATCATTACAAAATTTAATCAATGAAAAAAAAGTTAAAATTCTACCATTAATTTGGCCAGGATTTATTGCTGGTTGTTCTGCTATTAATAAAGATTTACAAAATAAATTTAGAGATTGGGCAGCTTCTTTGGCAAAAGTTGGTATGGGATCTTATTGGGGTGCAAGACAAATCATGTTTGAAGTTTGGAGAAGAAGAGAATCAAAACAGAATGATGATAATTGGTTAAGTGTTCATAGAGATTGGGAAATGAATTTAATGTTGGCATAAGCCAATAATGTATTTTAATACAAGGAATGAAATAAATCCTAGTGTAGTTTATGTAAATTGCATTCCTCATCAGTTATATTAACAACTATAAGCATCACACGAGATGATGATTTTATTGTTGTGAATAATTCTATACTTCTATATAGTTTCTCATTTTGTAATTAACAATTTCACCTATATTCACATTCCAATATTAACATTTTAATAATTCTTATAATATATTTGTGACTTATGATTTATGAGATCTTACTTGGATCTCAAAACCTTCCTTGCACACTTCTTTCTCACACAATTTCAACAAGAAATGAACTAGTTTGATCAAATGCTTATCTGGTACAAAAACGCATCAATTGCAGTGATTTTGACTCACGAAAACTTCCCAATTTGGTAATTTTCAGAACACATTTGAAAAAAAAAAAACCAAGTCAAAAAACGCACATAATAACAATTCAAATTGAAAATTCAACGGATTAAAATGAAATCGTTGGACGTTTAAATTATTTATTCATTATAAAAGATACTAGATACCCTTTATACCATTCAAACTAATTGCTTTCTGCAATATTGAAGAGCACATATACAGTTTTATCATGAGTGAAGCTGACCATTCAACAATTAGTTCGAAAAATGAACTTCAATTTTCAACACAATCAAAAGATGAACTTACACAACAACAAGAACAACAAGAAGAACCAGTATCTGACTCACCTGAATTCACACCTGAAGAACTCCAAAGATTAAACAAAATTTATTTAAAATTAGATCTTCGTATAATTCCAGCATTATGGTGTCTTTATTTTTTAACATCATTTGGATCATCAGCATATGGTAATACCTTAACCATGAATTATGAATCAAATCATTCATTAACGCAAACGTTAAATCTAACATCCAAGGACACTTCAACTGCTTCAGCATTATATTATGTTGGTTATATTTTATTTGATGTTCCGATGAACATCGCAATGACAAAATTAGCACCACAAGCATGGTTATCACGTATTGTATTTACCGTTGGATTAGTTTATGCATGTTATGCTAGTTTATCAAATTCTGGTGGTATAATTGCAGTTAGATTTATAAGTGGAGTTGCAGGTGCAGGTACTTGGCCTGGATTAAGTTATTATATTAGTCTTTGGTATCCTCCTCATAGAATGACTAGAAGAATAGGATATTATTTTACAGCTGCTCAAATAAGTGCAAGTGCTGCAGGACTTGTTGCTGCAGGTTTCCAAAAAATGGATGGTGTTAAAGGTCTTGAAGGTTGGAGATGGTTGTTTTTAGTTTATGGATGTGTTACTATATTTGTTAGTTTAATATTATTGATTTGGTTACCTGATGATAATTTTAATAGAAAATTTGAACCTTCATATTTTACTATAATGACAAAATTAAGAAAATTAAATGTATATCCTTTAAATAAAGAGGAAAAAATTTTACATGATCGTGAAATGTCAAAATATAATTCCAAAATATCATCATGGGGATGGAAAACTTTATATAAAATAATAACAGATTTAGAAATTTGGCCATTAATAATGATGTATTTTGGTGTTGTTGGTACAGGTTTTGGTCTTGCTGTATTTGGTACAACATTGATTAAAGCAGTTTTAGGATTAGATTCAATTGATATTAGTTTATTATATGCACCAATTTGGTTATTTGATTTAAGTGCAATTTTAATAATTACACCATTTTCTGATATTTTTAAAAAATTTAGATCATTAATTTTTTCATTAGCTACTTTAATTATTATTATTGGATTAATTATATGTACTTATGCTAAACATAAATGGTCAAGATATGGAGGATTATTAATTGCAGGTTTTGGATTAGGACCAACTGTACCAACATGTATGTCAATGACTGCTGATATTTTTGGAGCAAAACATGGTGATATTGGAGTTGCAGTTTCAAGTGCTCTTGTTAGTGGGTTAGGTAATTTAGGTTCAGTTATGGCAACTTATGCACTTTATAGTGGATGGCCACAAGATAAAGCTAGAACTTATGAATATTCAAATATGATGCTTGTTGTTATATTAGGGGTTAGTATTATTGCAGCTGGTGTTTCTACATTGTTGAGTAGACGTAAATGAATTTTATAATATTTCTATATTTTTTTCATGATAACTCTTTATAGAATTATAATAAAATAACTAATGTTACTCGTTCATGATGTTTATGGTTTTTGAATTGTAATTGAAGCACCATTTTTCTTTGAACTTTCTAAAGCGGCATCAATGATTGCTAAATGATGGAAACAAGTTTCAGGATTAGCTTTAATTAAAGATTTATCTTTTTTAACAACAGCTTGATAAAAATTTTCAAATTCATCACCAACACCACCAGATTTATCTTCATCAAATTCAATAATTTCTTCATTTTCAATATTTTCACCAAATTTACCAATTAATGTTGTTAATTTTTTGTGTGGATTTTTAGCACTAAAATCTAATGTAATTGAACCATTTTCACCATAAATGATAAAAGAACCATGTTTTTCCACTGCACCAAAAGCAGATCCATAAGTAAAAGTTCCAATAACATTTGATTCTAATTTAACAGTAGAGAATAAAACATCATCAGTACCAGATTGTGGTCTAACTTGTCTTGTATGAGCAGAAATATTATCAAAATTACCTAAAACTTGAGTTAAAAGTGCTAATTGATGAACACCACCATCAGATAAAAATCCACCAATATGTTTTGGATTTTGTCTCCATGATGTTTGTAAATATTTATTATTTTGATAAAAAGGACCAGTTGATCTATAAGTAAATGAAACAATTGGACCAATTTTATTTAATCTTTCCTTCATTAATTTAATAGCTTTAAAATAAATCCATTGTTCAGCAATTAAAATTGGGACATTAGTTGATTTATCTAATGCGACAATTTTTTTAGCATCTTCTAAATCAGCTGCAATTGGTTTTTCAACAAGAATTGGTTTACCTGCATCAATAGCTTTTTTAATAGTTTCATAATTATATTGAACAGGTAATAGAGCATCAATAAAATCAACATTTGGATTTTGAAGAATATCATCAATTGAATCATGAACGTTTCCAGAGGAGATTCCAGCTTTTGAAGCAAATGTTTCCGCTTTAGCCTTTGTACGATTGAATGCAGCAGTTGGTTTAAAATGTGTTGGTGATTGTTGGAAAGTTGGTAAATGTTTATCAGTGGCAAAGATACCAGTACCGACGAATCCAATGTTTAGTACTTTATCAGACATTGTGTGGTGTTGTTTTATAGTTAATCTCGATCAAATTGGTTCTCTTTAGTGATCCAATATAATATATGGAATGTGGTTATTGTTGTAGTTGTACATTTTTAGTTTACAAATCAGGAGGACCCTTTGTTGTTTAAATACTTTTCAGTATTCCCATACTTGAGATTCCCCGTGAAGAGATCAACAATGAACAACATCTGAGGACGAATCCATCACCAACACTCGATTGGAATAAAGTGGAATAAAGTGCAGCTGACAAGCACACCATGGGACACAGGTATCAAGCACTTGGTATCAAGCACACAGGTATCAAGCACTTGGATATGGTGTAGAGTGCTCTTCTGCTCAATTCGTCGCTCTCTTGTGCTCAATTCTGGGGATGGACCTTCCTTTGTCTGTTGAGAATATTGAACCACGGCCAACTGAGGGCCATTTAGACATTGGGAATTGATTATTAAAGTGTATGTAAGAGATCTGTAGAAGATGCAGATGCTATACTGGAGTTATATATACATCATAAACATTGGTCAAACAGAGAGATGTCAACCAATTTGTTATCTTCCCTCGTCAGAGCTCGATTGTTACCGCATCGGGCAGTCAACGCAGCAAGAATATATTATATATTATATTATATATATATATAATAATCAATACTGGAAAGCATCTGAAGAGCATCTTGTTACCCATATCCATTCCATAACCATTAATTACTAGACATCTAAACCAGAATCACTTCAGTCTTGCCTCGTTGCGCATAATAAAAGGCCACCAATTCTTGATTTCTCTTCGGGGCAATAACACGACGATTGAAATCCTGTAGATTGCTTATTGAATGGTGAGTTCATCGTTGAATGTAGGGTCTAACATGTGGATGCATACACAGTTATTATCATTATTCTTTTTATTATCATCATCATGTTTGTCATAATCGTAGTAATAATTAAAATGCTATTTTTTTAAGGAAGGAATGAGCAAGTGATTTTAAGCAATGTGAGTTTCAATTTTCATGGCTATGATAGTGGTGAAGATACAAGGAGAACATGAGTTGTATATAGTAGAATACACTCGAGTAGTATACAATGTAGTAACGATAATGTTGGGGAAGACAAGAAGGTTTGTTGAATCTTATTTCACTATCCTTTAAGCTTTGGAACTATCCAATGTTCATCACTACATTTAATGTTCATCAATGGTGTGACATGAAAAGTGTTGAGACAATACCCCAGATTACGATCAACATCGATATATATAGAAGAAATGACAAGTGGGAAGCACACTGACTGCAATGAAGAAACTATCATGGTTGGAACATCATAATAAACTCAATCTAGATATTTGATTGCTCATACCAAATAAATATCAATATCATGGTTGTATATTAACTATCAGATATTATTATATAGAAATTTCCAATATTGCTTAAAGATCAACCTGAATAAGAAACTATCCAACCGTAGTGGTATTAACTACGAAGAGCAATATCGAATCCAGGTACAAAAATATACATTCCAATGCCTTCTATTTAACTGGTACTACCAATTATTATTTATTGAATTATACTCTTACTTTGCTTTTGACAGCCGTTAATACTTACCTATAAATTCTACATTCTCGTTTGACTTTTCATATTAATTAATTGTTATTCGCACTGAAAATTTGCAGAAATATTAAATATCAAAAGATCATTCATTTAATTAACAAATGTATAAAAACTAGGTGAAATCCTTATTTTTTGATCTTCTAGTCTCTCATAATATCTTTATGATTATGTTTGAGATATCAATATGGATAAACAAATGGATACGATAAATACATCCTTTAATTATCAATACCCGGATACAACAACAACAACAACAACAACAACAACAACAAGAAACTCAACAAATAACTCATTCATTTCAACACCTTCTTCCCCAAGGAATTCAAGATTTGAAATATATTTTGATCACAATAATCAAAATAAACCTGTAAAATTGAATTCTCCAATTAATGCAAGATTAAGATGTTATAAATATAATGGTACTGGAGGAACTTCTTGTACTACAGGTTCAACTAACTCTTCTCCAATTTCATCTCCTAGAACTTCAATGATTCAACAATTTAGTAATTATCCATCTAATAGAATACCACAACAACAAGATCCATCTTTACAATCTCCTCAACAATCCCATCCACCATTATTAAGATCAAGTTCATTACCAACAATAGAACAATCCCAATCTCAATCTCAACCTCAGTCTCAATCTCAATCTCAACCTCAGTATCTTCAACCACAATTACAACAAGAACCAAATCATCATCCCACACAATCAAGAAAATCATCAATTCTCTCAAATTGTACCCACATCTCTGACTCTGGATCCAAAGAGCGTTCAAACAGTTGTGTTTCATGCAGAAATAGTATCATAACAATGAATGATTCAACTTCATCAACTTCATCAAATTCATCAACTTCATCAAATTCATCAACTTCATCAAATTCATCATCATCATCATCGCTGAATGAAGGAAAACCAAAGATTCATAGTGCTACATCAAAGAGAAATAGTATATTGGATCAACTTGATACAGGGAAGGATCTTTCTGAATCAGTTGGATCTTATGGCTCCATTGGTTCCATTGGTTCCGTGGGTTCTATCGGATCTGAAGATGATCGTTGTAGGAGACATCATCATAGAAGAGAGTCTATAGCTATTAAATTTGAGAATCCTGTGGTTATTGATCAGGAAGAAGGATTAAAAAATGCTAAATCTGATGTTTTTGAAAGTTTGAAAAATTATAAGTTGAAATAGATTGAATTTAGGTGGTGGTATCAAAAATGTGTATATAAGATGCTAGGAAGGAATAAGGAATAAGGAATATAATAGAGTTTTATGTGTCTATGCGTTTATATATAGTTAGTTAATTTGTGTTTTTTTCTTTGCATTAGTCACTAGGTTAATATAATTATATAACATTTATTTGGTTGATGAGACGTAGAAGACCAAGGTAAATAGACTGATGAATATCATTTACAAACCTGATGGAAATATATCAAATCTGATGCAAATATACTAAATTTGAAGTTAATCTTTATCAAATTCTTCATTTCTCGTGTAAAATGGTTATAAAAAAACTGGAGAACGTCAATTTTCCGTATTTTGCACTTTAAAAACGCCAAAAACGCCAAAAACGCCAAAAACGCCAAATTTGCGAATCAATTGCGCAAACACCATTTCGGGATTACCGGATTTGTACCTAAAACTCATCCGGCGCAAAAACTTTCTCGAAATTCTCGAAATCAAATTTAGTAAATTTATTGTAAATATTGGTAAAAATGTTGTTTAAAATTTAACACTTCATCAAAACAATAAAATTACCATAAACAATTGCAAAGATCCTGCTCAATTTTTTTTCCACATTCATTTAATCCAATTGATATTTTATCATGGTCAAATTTAATACCGTGGATTATGATATCGGATACCCGATTTATGGAGCAAAATTCTTAAATGATCGAACATTATTAGTAACTGGTGGAGGTGGTGAAGGTAATCAAGAAATATCAAATAGATTAACTGCATTAACAATAAACCTTACAAAGAAGAAAAAACCAATAAAAAAATTTAGAGAATTGAAATTAAATGATGAAAATGATGCTCCAAGTTGTCTTGATTCAAATAATAATATAATATTATTAGGTTGTAATGAAGGTCATGAAGCAATTTCACAAGGTCATAATCATAATTTACAAAAATTTATATATATTAATGATCATTTAAAATATATTACTTCAACAAGTTTAGAACCAAATTCTATAAAACCAAATATTTATCAAAAACATATAACAATCTCAAAAGATGGTTCCATTGCTGCAATTGCTTCTTCCAAGATTCCAACAATTATTCATATCTTGGATCCTATAAATTTATTTGAAAAATATGAAATTGAAACAAATAATGATGTAAAAGATCTAGATATAAGTCCTGATGGTAAAAATTTAACATATATAACCAAAAATAACACATTAGAAATCATTTCAATCATTACTGGTCGTTCATTATTACGTCGTATTGATTTTAATCCAAATCATAATTTAAATAAAGTGAAATTCTTAGATAATGATCATGTTATTCTTGGTGTTTCTTTTAAAAATGGTGAAGGTACTGGATTGGTTAAAATTTCATTAATTCAAAAATTAAAAACAGTGAAGGAAACTTTGATTTCTAAAAAAATTAAATCAATCACATCAATTGATATAAATTTGCAAAATGGTGTCATTGCAGTATCAGGAAATGAAAATAGTATTGTTTTATTTAAATCTCAATCCCTAAAGAAAATTAAACAATTCAATAACGTTCATTCATTATCAATCTCTAAACTGACATTCTCACCAGATGGTCATTTCCTTGCTTCAGTTTCAGTTGCTAATACAATTAACATTATTGAAATTCCAAATGAAATAGGTATTGAAACTCATCATATCTATAATTTTTTCAAAAGATCCATACAATTATTAGTCATTGCTGTTGTGGTACAATTAGGGATAAAATATTATCAAAGTAGAGAAAATAGTAATACTTTGGATTTTAGTGAATATTTTACATTGACTCAAAGAAGTGCAGAACCTACTTCAGTTAATTATTATGAACCTATTAATACCGTGGAGGATGATATTGAGGAAAAACAATTAACTATTACTTCATTCGAGAAATTGACTACTGAAGCTGTGAAAATTAGGGAATCTACAACTGAATCAATTTCATTGGAAACACCAACATCAACATCTGAAAATTCAAAATTAGCACCAGAGACTAAATCATCAGCCTTGTCTAAATCTAAAAATGTTACCTTGTTAGAAACATCAACATCATCACCATCAACACCATCAACATCATCACCATCAACACCATCAACATCATCACCATCAACATCAACATCATCACCATCAACATCATCACCATCAACATCATCACCATCAACATCATCACCATCAACATCATCACCATCAACATCATCAACCACTGTATCTCCCGAATCAAGTGGTTCAGAAGATGAACCAATCTCATCAAAGAAGAAAAAGAGTAAAAAGAGAAAAACTAAGAAGAAGAAGAAGTCCAAAACATCTACAGTTGCTTTAACTGATGATGAAGTGGAAGTTACAAGCTTATCAAATTTATCTAAGGATTCAAGTGTTCCTACCTCAACTGTTGAATCAACTGTTGCCTTACCAATTCCAAATACTAGTGAAACTTCAATTTCTGGCTCAACTGAATCATCATCAACAGGATCAATTTCAACTTCAACTCAACCAATTGTTTCCACTGGATCAACTACTGGCTTAACTACAAGTACAACCACAACTTCTGAAACCATTCAAAACGAAATTGATTCATTAACATCAAAATTAGCATCAAAACTAAAAGATTTTGCATCAAGTGAAACGGGTAAATTAAGTGAAACTACTGAAAGTATTCCAATAAGTTCATCAAGTTCAACTTCAAGTTCAACTTCAAGAGGCATATCATCAACATCATCCACCTTAGAAGATATTGAAAAAACTGAAACTGTAACATTATCAACCACTGAAACTAATAGTGAAAATGAAATTGTGGTTGAGGACTTAACATCATCCTTATCATCAATTGTAACAACACCTTTGGAAACTATGAAGTCTTCATCATCAACCCCATTAAGTGCCGAAATTATTGAACCATCAAAAACTTCCATTCAAAGCTCAACAACCAAACCATCATCAGTAGCTGGTACTTCACCAATTGAAGAAACTGTATCGACACCATTCATTGAATCAGAAACTGAATCTATTTCATCATCATTAAGATCATTAGAATCAGGATCAGAGTCAACTTCAAGTATTGCTCCAGTTATGAAAGAAACAGCTATAACACCACCATTAGAAGTTGATGAAATCATACCTGAGACTCCAGAAGTTGAAGATGATGTTGTTAAAAGTGATTCTCCTGTTGCTGAATCTCCAAACCAAGTTCTTGAAAAAGAAGAAGAACAAGTTGGAGAAAAGGAGGAGAAGGAGGAAGAAAGCTCAGGAGAATCAGGAGAAAGTTCATCAAATGGAGGATATGAAGGTGAAGATTATGAAGATGAAGAGTCTGAAACTTCAAGTGTTACTGAATTAGTATATAAAACTGTTGCTGATGAAATATCTACATCTACGGCGTCCGGAATCTCAACAGAATCTTTGAAGGAAGTCACTAAAGAAACTGGAAATGCTGATACCGTTGAACTAGAAGACGAGTCAGGGGATGAGGCTGATGAAGAAAGTTCAAGTGATGAAGAAAGTGCAAGTGATGAAGAAGTCTCAGATGATGAAGAAAGTCCAAGTGATGAAGAGGTCTCAGGTGACGAAGAGGTCTCAGGTGACGAAGATAGTTTAGTTGAAGATGAATCTGTTGAAGTGCTAGAAGAAGAAACTATAGCTGAGGATAAGGTTACTGAATCTGAAAAAGAAGCTACAGAGACTAAAGAAGTTAAAGTTGAAGCCGATGAAGAAGACTCAGGAGAAGATGAAATTTTGAAAGAAGAATCAGAAGCTGAAGTTGATAGTGAAGAAGAAGAAGGAGAGCTAGAAGAAGATTTGGATGAAGAAGAACAAGACTCAACTACCAAAACTGAAACTTTAATTGTCACTGAAGAAGATACACCAGTAACTTCAACAACTTCAATAACCTCAACTGTCAATGCATCAGGGGAAACAAGTAATCAAGAGGAAGACAGCAATGAGGGAGACAGTCATGAAGATGATAGTGGTGAAGAAGACAGTGGTGAAGAAGACAGTGGTGAAGAAGATAGCGGTGAAGATAGTGGTGAGGAAGACAGTGGTGAGGAAAATAGTGAAGAAGATAGCAACGAGGAAGATAGCAACGAGGAAGTTGACGATGAGGAAGACTCATCAACAGATGAAGATTTATCAAACGCGGAATTTCATGATGAATTATGAATGAATATTCTTCAATGAAAAGCTATTAAAAAACGTTAATTTAAACCAAAAACAAAACAAAGCAAAAACAAAAAAAGCAAAACCAAAACAAACGAAAACAAAAACAAAGTCTATAATAAATATTTTGCATTGAATAAAAGTCATTTTGAATTTTTTATTGCTATACGATTATGTATTGTAATCAATATACAAATTTTGAACAATTAAACTAATGATATGAGAATTTTACAAGTCATAATAAACATATATACGATCGAGTTTACACATCATTCGTAACCATTCGTAACCATTCATAACCATTCGTAACCATTCGTAATTGATCAAAATCATAAGCTGTAAAATCGTGTGAATATAAAGTTTTATTCAGATGAGTATTCTGATCACATTTCAGATAGGAATTCACGGATAATTTTATTTATTATATATAACGGCGTCTCAAGAGATCGTTGAGGGTTGAGATGCGATAACATGATGTAGGGTACGATTGATTAAGTTTTTAAGAATGTTGTTTGATATTTTGTAAGTGTGATTAATATTGATCTGTATTACGTATACAATTGATTATTTTAAAACATAATTCATATTATTACCTTATTATACAATTATTAAAATCTATAATATATTCTACTCTACATATTGTCTTATTATACATTATTATACAATTTAATTAGTACTAGTGACTTTTTCTTTTGTTTTATCATCATTTTTCAATAAATCATCAGTACTGAAAAATTTTTCATTAGAATCTAAACTTTCTTTAATTTCTTCTAATAATCCATCAATATTTTGTTCAACAGCTTTATGATTATCAACATTTGATGTTTTCGTTGTATCTTGAGTATCATCACCTTCATTTGATTCAACTAAATCTGGTAATGATTTTGAAGAATTTGTTGAAATATTTGCAGTATCATCACCAATAAAACTTGAACGAGTATCTGATAATAATTTATTAAAATCTGTTGCATTTGAATCTTCTGGTTCTTTTGTATTGGTTTCAGGTTGTGAATTAATAGTTGATGATGATCCTTCTTTTGAACTTTGTAAACTTGTTGATGAATTTGAAAATTTTGATGATTCTCTTATTGCTTTTGGCGTATATGGAATTTCTGGAATTATATCTGTATTAACATTTAATTCTGGATTATTTATCAATAAATTTGATCTTCTATAATTTTTTGAATTAGAACCAGATAATTCAGTTGCAGATCCATCATTTATATGACTTAAAGAATTTGATGAATCAGAACTTGACATTTTTGATAAATTATCATTTGATGATTTTTTGAAAAATTTAGGTAATGCTTGAGAAATTGGAGAATTTGATGGTGAAAAATGTTTTTGAACATCTTTTGTGGAAATTGAAGTTAATTTAGAAAATCTTTTGGATTTGTTATTATTTGATTGAGATGATTCTGATTGTAATTGTGAGGATGGTTGTTGAAATTGAAATGAAGTTGATGGTGAAGTTGGAGAATTTAAAGGCTTTGTGAAATTAAAATGTGGTGATGGTGAAGTTGATTCAAATTTTTCAATTGGTTTATTTGGTGGAGTTGAATATTGTTGAGTTGATTGTTGTGATGGTTGTGATGGAGGTTGTGAAAATTGAGGTGGAATAACAATTGGTTGTGGTTTAACTTGAGATTGATTTGTTGGACCTTGTGGTTTTTTTTGAGGACTCTGATGTTGAAATTGTGAATAAGGATGTGAACCACCATTACTATTGACACCAAGACCAACATTACCAGGACCAGAGCCAGAACCACCATTTTTAAATCTCATTGGTGAACCAACAGGAGATTTTGGAACGGCCATACCAGGAGATTGAAACATTTTTGGAATTGCAGCAGTAATTTCACCAACATTAGTTGAATTTAAAGAATTTGTATTATAATCATCTTTTAAAACTGGTGGTGGATTATTCATAGTTCTTGAAACTTGTTGAGGTGGTGTACCAATTCTTTGTCTTGGTCTTGATGGTGGTTGAAATGAAGATGGAGATTGTTGTTGAGATTGTTGTTGAGGTTGTTGAGATGAAATGATTGATTGTTCAGATTTTGTAATTGGTGGTGGTGAAACAACATCTTTTGTAATTGGAGGAGGAGAAACAACATCTTTTTCCACAGGTGGAGGAGAAGCAATACTTGGTTTACCATCAGTTGAAACTTTAGATTCTTGAGCAGATTTAAAAGATTGATTATCATTTGGAGAATTTGCAGCATCAACTAATGAAGGAATTTTTGGAGATGATGGGTTTGGAGATTCTTTTTTAATTTCAACAGGTTGTTCTAATTTAATGATATGATCTTCAGAATTTTGTTCAGAATCTTTATGAATTGTTTTCATGACTGGTTTTGGTGCTAATGGTGTTTCTTCTGCCTTTTCAGGATTTGTAGCATTTTCGAAAACTGCAATATCTTTTGGAGGACTTGGGAATGAAATTCTCTTTAAATCTGATTTCTTTGGTGATGATTTCTTTGGTGATGATTTCTTTGGTGATGATTTCTTTGGTGATGGTTTTTTTGGTGATGACTTCTTTGGTGATGATTTTTTAGTAGATGATAATTGCTTTGTATTTAATGGTGGTAATAATTCAGATTTCTCCCCATTATTTTTAGATGCATCTTGAGCTTTATCTTCATCATTCAAATTACCTAATTCTTTTTCTTTACCATGATCAATTACATCTTCTGCAGAACTTGGTGGAGTTAAATATCTATTATTTTCACTAACTTTATCATCAGAAGTAATGATCAACCAATCACAATCACCAATTGTTTTAGTTAATTTTAAAATAACTGTATTTTGTAAAAAACCTAAAAAAGTTTCATATTTCCATGCATTTATAAACCATTCACTAATTTGTAATTTTGAAACTCTAACAGGATTATTATCAATATTTTCCATTTGTGAATTAAAATTAAAATTAATTGTATCTGCAACAAATGATTCATTTTGTCCTGCACCATTTAAACCACTTGTACCTGATGGATCTGCACCTTTATCAAATCCATATCTACTAAAATCATTAATAAATGTTGAAATCAATTCTTTATTTTCAAATAATGTACCATTTTTCAAATTTTCTCTAAATTTATTTATATCATTACCAACTTTAAAATTATCAAAATTTAAATTTTTATCAAATTTTAATAAATAATTTTTTGATGATTTTGAAAAAAAATGTTCAATAATTTTATGTGGATTAATTTCAAATTTATCAAGAAATTTATTTTCAAATTTTGTAAAAGTATGATTTGAAGAATAAATTCTTGAAGTTGCATTTGATGCATTAGAAATTAATTTAAAATAATTTGTCATTGATAATTCTGGATCACTTGGAACTGTTAAAGTTAAAGCCTTTTGAGTAATTGGTTTATAAGGTTTTGGAGGATATTCATTAATTTTAAAAGTTTCTAATAAAGTTTTATGAGTAAATGAAGGTTCTTGTGATAAACTTCTTAAATAAGTTATAAAAATTTGATATAAAGCATAACCTCTTTTATAATAAAAATCTTGTAATTCATTTAAATCATCATCATTTTGATTTTTTGAAGGTTTAAATTCACTTCTATCAAAACAAATTTGTCCAGCTGTGAAAATTAAATCAGTTGCAACATTTAAATCTAATAAATAATTATCAGCAAAAATATATAATAAAATTTCCAAGAATTCAAATAAAATACATGAATGATTATGAGTTGGTAATGAAGTTGGTAAAATTTGATAAAAAGATTGTTTATTTGAATAATTAGTTTTTTCTTCATATTGTTTAAATTTATGATAAGATTTCCAAGGTATTATTGCATTTGGTAAAAGACTCCAAATAATTCTTAATGATAAGATTAAATTTATCCAAGTTGATTTTGAAATAATTTTTTCTAATTTTGCACCTGTATAAGAACAACCTTCATATGGGAATAATGATCTAATAAAATCATTTGCAGATTGTAAATCTTCATCATCAAATTGACCTAAACTTGGTTTAAAAATATCATAAATCATATTTTGTTCTTGTTTTGTTGATTTTTTATTATTTGTTATTTCTTTAAAACGTTTTTTCAATTCCATAGTTAAATAATGAATAACATATCTTGAAGAATTATGATTAATTTGATTTGCTAAAAGGACATCAAAATTTTCTTTTAACAATGAACAATTATTAAATTTTTCATAATCATAAATGTAAAAAAATTCTGATTTTAATCTATTATTTTTAGCTTCAATGATTAAATCTAGATGATTAAAATCTTTACCATTAACAAGATTAATTTCTTTACCAATTGATTTTTCAGCGGTAGTTTCTAATTTGAGATCAGAAGCAGATATTTGGTGAGCACCACCACTACCACTACCACCACCACCAACAGCAGCATTAGGATAGTTTTTAGACATAAATTTAGACATGTTTGAAGTTTAAGGCGGTTTTATTAAATGTCTTTTATAGAATGAATCAATGGGGATAACGGTTAAAATAGCAGAGCGGTTAATGAATTGAAATGAATTGAAATGGAATGAGATGAACTGATATAAGCGAGTGATGAAGTGATGGATGTGTTGTTGATGAAAGGGTATGAACGATGTGATGTATCAATTGTGGATGGAAGACAATTGGATGGTTTTATATCTTATGGGAACGGATGGGCAAGGAAGGGAATAGTTGAATGAGTATTGTTTTATGTTTTGGAAATGTTTTATGTTTCCATGTTTTCATGTTTGAATTTGTGGTGTTTTGGTGCGTTGAGACGCGATTTACACGAAAAGAAAACATTCCAATGTGAAAACAAAGCGAATAACCAATGGATAATTGTGATCTACGTGATATAAATAGAATGGATCGAATGGATCGAATGGGTGATGCTCGTGGTATAACTCTAGAATGTGTTATCAGGGATCAGAATAAGAGAAGAAGTAGCAGTACTGTGGTGTATGTTATTGGTCTGTCCCTGGTACCTGGTGAGCATTAGCGATAATACTGATTCTTTGAATGTTAACAATCTGTAACGCGACAGGGGACAATTGTGAAACCACAGACTGATATTTTGACATTTGAAACACTAGAGTAGCACTCGCTAATGAACCCTTGGATACACATTATCCAGTCTAGTCCAGTCCAGTCCATTACTACTACATCGAACTACTACATCCCCATTGTCTCCACTGTTTCATGAAGTTGTTTCACATCTCGTCAACAGAAACTCAGTCTTTTCAAATGTCAATTGAATCTTGTTTCGTATTCTGCTTGTGCTCCAAACGAAAAACAAATCAAGACAAAAAATAAATAAATAACTAATTAATAAATAAATAATAAACAAATAAAAAATAAATCTGAAACTGCGAAACGCAAAAGTCTAGATCTCACAGCGATTATGTAACAGATGAAGATAAGATTATGTCAGCGATGTATACGCGAAAAAGGAAAAAGCTGGAAAATAATTTCTTATTGTTACATCAGCGCTTAGTAATCCATGAATGATAGCTGTTTTTTGAGTACGGGGCAACATCAGAAGTAACCAGTTCACTTACTTTCCCTTTTCGGAAACGATACCGCATTCGGCGAGTCCCGGTTTTTGCTTTTGATTACCACAACAGAAAATATTTATAATTTGATTTATACTCACATCTCATCTCATCACATCAACTTTCATTACTTTAACATCCACATCCACATCATTTCTCATAGCATCAAACTTTCCCCCAAAGTATCTTATTATATATCAAAATGGTGGACTACAAGGGCAAACTAGTACTCGCTCCCATGGTCAGAGCAGGGGAACTACCAACAAGATTACTAGCTTTAAGATATGGTGCTGATTTAGTTTGGGGTATGTAAAAAATTGTTTAATTTAGATTATATCTTAAATTATTTATGCTCTCCTTTGAATCTTGAATTTACTAATATAATCCTTACGGGGAATAAAAGGTCCAGAAATTATTGATAAGAAAATTTTAACTTGTGAAAGAATTCATAATGAAAAATTAGGTACAATTGATTATCTTTCATCAGGACAAACTAAAATACCTGGTGTTACAAATTTAGTATTTAGAACTCATCCATTATTGGAAAAATCTAAATTAATTTTCCAAATGGGTACAGCAAATCCAGAAATTGCAGTTCAAGCAGCTTCAAAAATTATTAATGATGTATCAGGTATTGATATAAATGCAGGTTGTCCAAAACATTTTTCAATTCATTCAGGTATGGGTGCTGCATTATTGAAAACTCCAGATATTTTAATTAATATTTTAATAAATTTAGTGGAAAAAATTGGTAAACCAAATAAAAAACCAATTAGTGTTAAAATTAGATTACTTTCTGAAGAAAAATCATCACTTGAACTTATTTCAAAATTATTGAAAACTGGAATTTCAAATTTAACTGTTCATTGTCGTACTCAAAATATGAGAAATAGAGAATTACCAATTCGTGATTATATACCAAAAATTAAAAAATTATGTCATGAACATGATGTTTCATTAATAATTAATGGTATGATTACTTCAAAAAATGATTATATTAAATCAATTCAAAATATTTATGGATCTGATGTTGGTGGTATGATTGCAACAGAAGCTGAAATAAATCCAACTATTTTCAATGAAAATCCAATAAAATGGAATAATTTATTAAAAGAATATACTGAAATTGCTGAAAAAATGGATAATTATTCAGGAAATACAAAATATATGTTAACTAGAATGATACCTGGAAGAAGTTTTGTTTATCAATTAATTTCAAGAGCTAAAACTTATTCTGAATTTTATAAAGTTTTCGCAAAAATTGATAAAGATGGGAAAGAAATTAAAGATATTAAGCAAGTGGATAATCAAGAGGGAGTGAAAGAAAATAAAGATGAAGATAAACCGGTCATTGATGAAAAGAAAGAAATCAATAAAGACAAAATTGAAAGTAAAAAACATAAATTAGAAGTTTCAATTAATGAAATACCGACAGAGAAAAAACAACAATTGGAACAAATAGCATAGATTAATGAATAAACAAGTAATAGAATAAACAAGTAATAGAATAAACAAGTAATAGAATAAACAAATAATAGAATAATTAACCTACACATATCTATTAATTTTGTCATATTCATAATTTATTTGTATGCAAAAAACAATATATACACATGATTAAACATTTCTCTAATCTTTTACAAAAACTAGTCTTCTCTTTATATATGGTGAAAAACAAAAAAAGAGGGCCAAGTAGACATACATAAATATTCTTCATCCAATTCATCATTTCTTTATAATTAATTCAAATTTCTATTCAACCTACCATATAATAATTAGGATTATTTTCTTTTTTTTTTCTTAAAGTCTCCAATTTTAAGCAACTAATGCTTTTAATCCACACCAAGCAGCTGCAGCACCTGCCATTAAACCAGATGCAATACCAGCAGGTTTAAAACCTTTAGTACTTTTAAATAAAGCACCAGAAATAGCACCAGAAATTATTGAATTTGCAGAATCATGTTTCCCTCTTAATCCATCAATAGAACTGTCAATTAAATTATAAACTAATGCTAAAACACCAGCAGTATTACCTAAAAATGGACCTCTTTTAGTAATATGATTTAAAACTGTATTTAATTTTAATTTACCTGGTGAATTTTCTGGTATATTTTTTAAACCTTCAAAAAATCCATATGAACCACCAAGACCAAGTCCTAATAAATAAACAGCACCTGTACCATAACATAAATCATCTGTCCAACCTCTTGATGGAATTAAACCTTGAGCACCTTCTAAATTTGATAAATTTTCATCTTCTAAATCCATATATTCAACACCTTTTTCTAAACCTGCTAATGGATGTAATCTTGATGTATCTAATCCTCCTGGTGTCGATATGATTGATGAAACATCAGAAATTGATGATGGATCAAATCCTAAATTAGATGGTTGTGATGATGATGATGATTGTTGTTGTTGTTGTTGTTGTGTAGATTGTGAAGTTTCTTCTTTTTTAGAACCAAATATCCAAGACATGATGAAACAAGTTATATATGAGTATTATAATATGTGAATTTAATTAAATTTATTTAAATGTCAATTTAGCCAATTTTTCAATATATATACAGAATGGCAAATCAAAATGGACAATATATCAGGATAAATTTAGTAAAACGGGAAACGATAAATCAATCTCTTGTAAAACAAACAAACACACTTTATTCTTTGAATTCAATAAACTTGATCTACTTCTTGATCTACTTCTTGATCGATCTCTTAATATATCACAACGGTTAAGTATTCAAATTATTGTTTTATAATCTTTTCAATTATTTAATCCACTTTTAAATCCAACCATCGACTTTTTTTTCAAACTAATTCTCAAATTGTTCAAATTGACTGAAAAACCCAAAAAAAAAAAAACCAACTTCGGCTTTTGTTACCCGGAATCATCTCAGAAGAAGAGGAACTAGTTGCGAATACATTTGGATAAATAATAGTTGTGTTTGGCACTTTACGATATTGTTTCAGTGTGATGTAGATGTAGATGGGTATATTGTAATATATAGTTGTGTATTGTGTGTGGTGGTGTGATTGTCTGTTTGTTTGTTTGGTGGTGGTTCATGATTAAATCAATCCCGAATAAGTTTCATTATTTGAAGTAAATGGTACATTTATAATGATTGATTATTTCTATTCATACTTGATTGTACTTACTATATGATTATTGATATTGTAGTGTAACCAGGGTGTGTGTGGATCTCCAATTTAAACAGATGTTCATGAATTCTGATATCATGGATTGGATTTTTATTATTCATGGCTATTCACATACATGACAATAACTGATATCTTTGTTCTTCTTCACACCTTCACTTCTTATCCAACAATTCCGTATCAACAACAACATCCTCCTCCTCCTCCTCTGCCTCATAATTTTCAACTTTCCCATTAAGTTCAACTCTTTTTAACAAATTTTCCAACTCTATTTCAACATCATGAGCCTTTCTGAACAAATCATCTCTCATATTTGGGGAAACTTTAACTCTTGATAAGGATGAATTTTCATTTATATAATTAATTTTTTCTAAAATTTGATATTGTTCTTCTATATTTTTCAAATCTAATATTCTTTTATGTAATAGCCATAATTCATTTTTCCAAATTGATTCATTTTTTAAATAATTAGGGATTTTTAAAATTTTTGTACAACGTATTGATTCAATTTTAGTTTGTAATTGAGTTATAAATTCATAAATTTTTGTAAAATTTGGATGTTTATTTTCATATTTATCGTCAATTTTGATATCTTTATTGATATCATTTTTATATGATTGTCTTTCTTTATCATATTCCAATGCTAATGTTTCATATTTTGTTAAACATGATGATGATGATGATTTAATCTTTGCACTCGAGATTATTTGATTTAATTTAATTCTTGCATGTTGAATAGTTAACCCATAATTTTCATTTAAATTATAAAATTTATTATAATCATTTACAACATCTTTCCAAGAAGTTATTTTAGGTTTTGATTTATAAATTTTTTTAAAAATAATTAATTTTATTAATTTTAATTTTTGATCTTGATTTGTTATTGTATATGATGGTTTTCTTGTAGATTTTAAAAATGATGGGTTTTTATTATCATCAACAACGAAAATATGAGTTTTTTCATATGGAATTTTTGCATTTGAATTTCGAACTAGTTGACGTTTATTTTGTATATTTGGAAATTTCTCAATATTAGATGAATTTGTTGATAATTGAAATTTCATTGTATTTGGTATATTAAATTTTTGTCTTTTAGGTTCTTTAAATTCTTCAGCTGATGATTGTTGATAATTTACAAATTGGAAATTTGTATTTGGTTGATATTTTTGACCTTTAAACATTATTATTTCAATATATATTACACTTCATTGCATTTGCTGATTTGATCTTAATATCAAACGTTTTGTTTAATTATAAATTCTGGTTCGTAATTGGCACATTCGCTTACATAAGTTTGTGTTTTTTTTTCTGGACCAAAATTCATCAAAATAAGAAAATAACTTTAATTATAAACAACACATCATCAATAAAGAGATAATAGCTTGAAATAAGACAAATTGTGTTTTTAGTAATGCTTACGATGTCAGTTGAGATTGAGAATGAATTAATCAAATTGGAAAATTTCAAAAAGGAATTACTTTTAAATTTTTATAAATTTAATGATTTTAAAGATGATGAAATAAGAATAAATATATTAAATTTAATAAATTTATTTAATGAATCATTAATTTTCATTAAAACTGAATTAGAATTTGAATATGATTTAAATTTATCATCACTTATAGGGAATCAACATCATGATAATCAAATAGTTTTATCATATATTATTGAATTTGATAAAGAACAAGATTTTTTAAATAATTTTAAACAAAATTTTATTAAGAAACAATTTGATATAAAGAAATCATATTATAAGAATTATGAAAAATTCAAGTATGAAAGATATAATTTGGATAAATCAAATGAAGAAAAAACAAACCCACAGAATGAATCTCAAGATTTTTTACCAATTTCTACAAATTCCAAAATTATGAATACAAGTAAAAAAATCACATCAAAATTATCATCATCAAGTCAAATTTTACAATCATCATTAATACAATCACAATTAAATATGGAAGAATTAACTATTCAAAATGATTCATTAATATATTTATCAAATAGATATGAATATTTAAATGTAATTTTGGAAAAATCTGATGGTTTTATAAATGATTTAAAATTAAGTAGTTTAAAAGATAAACAAAGAATGTATTATTCATTAATTTTTTTCGGTATTTGTGTTTTATGGGTTTTTTGGAGAAGAATTTTCAAATTACCAACTTTATTAATATGGAGAATTTTTTGGTATTTTATTAAATTATCATTAATTAGTATTGGATTAATATCACCAAGGAAAAATGATGTTGCGGGGAAATTTGAATTTAATGGTATTGATACGATGAAAGAGAGTATTAAAGAGTATGGAACTGTTGCTGCTACTGCTGCTACTACTAATCCATTTGAGACAAGTAAGTTTAAAGATGATGTTGTAGAGGGTAATGAAAATGATGTTATAGAGGGTAATGGTGATAATGATGATGAGTATGAAGGATTAAGTAAAATTATTGATGAATTATGAGATGTATGTTTTAATAGATATGGTTATATTGTGTGATTGTGATTGTGTTAATGTAGTTGTTATTGTAATGAATTTAATTGAATGGAGTGGATATAGTACGAAATCATGTATATTTAATTGTGGGATGGATAGTAATGGATAGCAATAGAATAGTATTGAATATAAATGGAATAGTTATAGAATAATTTGTTTAATTATCTCCTGATTAATCGCTTACTTGAGCCGTATGAAATGAACAATATATGAATAATCTTGTGATTTTACGAATGAATCCGTAAATTATTCCCTGATTAATCCCAGATAATCCCAGATAATCCCCAGATAATCCCCAGATTGATTCCGGGAGAATGTCCATGGTCATGATATTGATATTTACAATTAATAATAATAATTAATAATAATATTTATTTATATTTAGGTTCAATTGAATGCGAAATAGCCTATGTGAGATAGGCTATGGAACATTAGATTACGATGGATGGTCTCAATGGAGTGATGATAGCCGTGAAGGAGTGAGAGTTGGTATCATTGGTTCACTTTGTTCACTTTGTTACTTTGGACAGGAATGTGTTGTGTTTTATTGCGGTTCAGCGGGTGTTTATTTTCTCTATTTATTCATTTCTCTATTTATTTGTGACCGGAAGAATCAGCAACGATAGCCTAAATGGTCATTAGAATCAGGACAACCACATACAATCACATTACCAAATTCCACAACAGGGGGATACTCTCTGTGAATGACATTGTCCTTCTTCACAAGTGGGAATAAGCCCTGGATTAAATAACAAATGGTGTTTCATGGTGATCACATAGTCATATAGTCATTCCATCGGTGTATCGTATGCAGTATTATGGGGATATTATCTGAATAATATGGGGATATATGGGTATATATGGGGATACCCCAGAGTCGATGTAGACTCACATCTCATGAATATATAAAGAGTAGTATTTCCCCAGGTAATCATTTATATACTTAATAAACACACACAATCAAATTATTCATCCTAGTTATTAGATCATAAACACAATCAAATTATTCAGTTTACTTACTATTCATAACAATGTCAGGATTGATTGTTGATGAAGTAAAATTTTGGAAACGTCGTAATTCTAAAAAAGATAATGGCGCTGGAAACACTCATATTGATGAAGAATCAATGAAGAAATATTCATCACCAAATACATCACCAAATACATCACCATCAAAACCACAAGATAAATTACAACATTTTTTACCAAATTATGGGAAACCATGGTTTAAAGTTCCTCATTTATTAAAATTAAATATGATTTTAATTATAATTTCATTAAGTTCAACAAATACAGGTTATGATGGTTCTTTACTTAATGCATTTCAATCAATTCCTGATTGGATGTCAGCAATGGGACAACCAGAAGGTGCAATACTTGGTGCATTATCAAATGGTGTTGTATTTGGTGTTGCATTAGGGTTTTTCGTAACTTCATATTTATCTGATAAATTTGGTAGAAAATTAACAATTACAATTGGTAATATTTTTATGATTTCAGGTACAATTATACAATCATGTTCAGGAACTTGGTTAACTGTTCATGGAGAACATTTACATACAACATCAAGATCTACTTATACAATGTTTTTAATTGCAAGAATTATTATTGGATTTGGTAATTCAATGACAATGGTTGCTTCACCTTCATTAATTAGTGAATTAAGTTATCCAACTCATAGAGAAACTGTTACAGCTTTTTATAATTCAAATTGGTATTTAGGTGCAATTATTTCATCATGGTGTAGTTATGGTACAAGACATTTAACTAGAAATTGGTCATGGAGAATTCCAACAATTTTACAAGGATTTTTCCCATTTTTACAATTATTTTTAATTTTTTTAGTACCTGAATCTCCAAGATTTTTAGTATCAAAGGGTAATTCCAAAGATGCAAGAATTATATTATTAAAATATCATGGTGGTAATGATGAAATTAAATCTGGTGCATTAATTGATTTTGAATTATCAGAAATTGAAATGGCAATTGAAGAGGAAAAATTTGCAAATAAATCTTCATATTTTGATTTTTTCAAAACTCCTGGAAATCGTAAAAGATTATGGATTTTAATTTGGATTGCAATTTTAATGCAATTATCTGGTAATGGATTAGTTTCATATTATTTAAATAAAGTTTTAGTTTCAATTGGTATTAAAAATACAAATGAACAATTATTATTTACAGCTTGTCTTATGGTTTATAATTATATTATTTCAATTATAATAAATTTATTTGTTTTCCAAAAAATTAAAAGAAGACCAATTTTTATAATTTCAGTTTTTTTAATGATGATTTTTTATATTATTTGGACAATTTTATCAGCAATTAATCAACAAAGAAATTTTAAAGATAAATCATTAGGTAAAGGAGTTTTAGCAATGATTTTTTTATATTATTTTGCATATAATTTAGGTTTAAATGGATTACCATATTTATATATGACAGAATTAGCAACATTTAGTATAAGATCAAAAGCTGTTAATATTAATGTTTTCCTTCAAGAAATTGGACAAATTTATAATAATTTTGTTAATCCAATTGCAATGGATGCAATTGATTGGAAATATTATATTGTTTATTGTTGTATTCTTTTCATTGAATTATTAGTTGTTATTTTAACATTTGTGGAAACTTCAGGTCGTACTTTAGAAGAAGTTGCAGAAGTTTTCGATGAAAAAATTGAAAATTTTGATATGAATAATTTAATTAAAACAAAAGCTGAAGTTAGTCATAATGAAAATGTTGATAATAATATAGCTGGCGCAGTAACTAGTATTAATGATGGTTCAAGTTTTAGTGAAGATAAAAGTGGGAATTTGTTAACGTAAATTATGATAATAAATTAATGTAATATAGTGATTTATATATAATATATAATATATTGAGTAATATAAAACATGGTATTCTAGTTTATTGTAATATATAGCTATGTAACCTCATGGTTATTCACCATTCTCTAGTACACAAACTAATGTAATGTATATAAAGAAATGAAGTATTTTATATTCTACCGAGCCGCGAAACTTGTAATTTCCACATTTCCAACTTCAAATTACTTAAACAATAGGCAATGATTGAAAATAAGTGAACCAGTCACAGTCACAATAACTACGACAATCGCGAATGATGGTTAAATAGTGAAATGCAATGTACAATTGGTCCCTTTGATTCCAAGTCCCTTTGATTCAAGTCCCTTTGATTCAAGTCCCTTTGATTCAAGTCCCTTTGATTCAAGTCCCTTTGATTCAAGTCCCTTTGATTCAAGTCCCTGAAAACACTTTATTCAATGTTTCCCGCGAGTATAAATTACTCCGAACAACAATAAACACTATGATCCATTGACACTCTACAATGACCCATTGTACATCTATGTATACCAATACCAAGGATGACACACACATTCCAGTGATACACACTCTATCTCTCTATCTCTATCTATCTATCTCTCCCTCCCTCTCCAACGCTTCACGGGTCCTCCCACAGTGCCATCGAATCACAATGCGCCATTATCCTTCCCGAAAACTTGTCAGTCCGTTTGACACAAAATGGTTGCAAACATCCACGAGAACCGCAAGACACAAGAGTGTGGTGGAACTGTGTTGAAGTGTACACTCAGTCCAAACAAACATACTCCTACCACACTCCCACCACTACTCCTACACACACCTACTCTCCATCCTCTCTTGTCTTCCCGCTGTGACACAATTGTTGTAGTCTTCAAACTCGTTCAAACGCTGCTCTGCTTCGCACTGTTGCGCATAACACACGCTGGAAAAGTTGGATAGTCAGGAAATGTTTGGTCTAAAGAGTGAACTTGTACATCAATATAAAAGTATTGTCTGTTCGTGGGTCTAGTAGTGGTTGTAGTGATAGTGATAGTGATAGTGATAGTGCATGATTAATCATTAGATTCAGACTCTTAACACTTGGTTGGATAGGGAAAACAGTTGAGTACATTCACATCGTGTCAGGATCGGATAAAAGATATA
This sequence comes from Hansenula subpelliculosa, assembly GCA_030582255.1. Taxonomy (NCBI): domain Eukaryota; kingdom Fungi; phylum Ascomycota; class Saccharomycetes; order Phaffomycetales; family Wickerhamomycetaceae; genus Hansenula; species Hansenula subpelliculosa. The sequence goes on from JAKTWW010000008.1 coordinate 86,459, forward strand.
TAATATAGCTGTGTTTTTGCTATTGAGCCATTAATCAATACAAGAAATATTTCAACAATTTCAACAACTTTATCAACTTTATCAAAATCAAATTATAAATAATAAATCAATTACCATCAGATCATGTCTGATGATGACAACTATTTTACACCTCATGAAGCTGCTTTAGCAGTTGTAGCTACATCAATGAAAAAGGCAAGACTACGGCTTGATACTTTAATTATAAATTCAATAGTTGGTGGTATCTTATTTTCTGCTGGTGGTATGTTACATTTATGTGCACAAGCTACAAATCCAGAAATTTATAAAACAAATCCTGGTATTATTCATTTTATGCAAGGAAGTGTTTATCCAATTGCATTATTTTATGTTGTAATTATGGGTGCAGATTTATATAATTCAAATATTTTATATTTTTCTGTTGGTGTTTGTCGTGGTGCTGTTTCAATTCTAGATTTATTAATAAGTTGGAGTATTAGTTGGTTATTTAATTTAGGTGCTAATTTATTTGTTTGTTATGTAATTTGTAATTTATCAGGTACAACAAAAACTGAATTATATATTAATGGTTCAATTCAAATTGCAATGGAAAAAGAACGTTGTACTTTTATTCAATCTTTTATAAAAGGTATTGCTGCTAATTTTGCCGTTTCTTTAGCTGTTTATCTTCAATTATTAGCAAAACCTATTCATGTTAAATTTCTTATGATGTTTTTACCAGTTTTCACTTTTGTTACAATGGGTTATAATCATGCTGTAGCTGATATGTTTTTAATTCCAATGGGTATGTTTAATGGTGCTCCAATTTCAGTAGGGAAATGTATTTGGAAATTATTAATCCCCGCTGCTTTAGGTAATGCAATTGGTGGTTCTGCTTTTGGTATTATTATACCATGGTATTTACATTTAGTAGTAGTGGAAAGAGATCGTAGATTATTAAATTTACCAGAATATGAAGCAAAAGATGAACAACCTGAATTAGAAATGGATTCAAGAGTTAGAAGAGTACCTTCTGCAAAAGAAAAAGAAATTGATGAAGAATTAGATTCTTCAGAAGATTTAGATGATAATAATTATAATGAACATTATGATCCTGTTTCTTATAGACCTGATGAAGATGATGATTATATTCCTCAAGAAAATATACCAATTTCAAGAACAAATTCAAGAATATCAAGATTAAATTCAACATCAACACCAAGATCAAGATCAAGATCAAATTCAAAAAGAATTATTCAACAACCAATTGGTCAAAGATCTTTTGCAAGTTTATCAAGAATTCCAACAAATTCTTCAAGATTATCTCATAAATTATCAAAACGTCAATCCTTAAGATCTCCTCCTGGTGTTTTCCCAGTTATGGGAATGGGTGAACCATTATCTCGTGAAAGAAGTATTGCATCAAATCATCAAAATAAAAATGATGATGATAATGATGGTGGTGATTATGATGTTGGTGATGATCAATTAAGAAATTCAGATGATCATATAAATTCACCAGAAGAATTATCATTAGATTCAGATAGAGATTCTCGTTTTGATAATTTTTCAATAAAATCAACACCAAAATTAAGTAAAAAAGAACGTGAAAAACGTGCTCGTGAAAGACAAAAATTAGAAGAAGATGAATATGCAAGAGAAGGTGGTTATAATGCTCGTGAAAATAATATGGGTGAAAATTTAAAAAGAGTCTTTACAAGAAGAAAATCTACTCCAAAAGATATTGAAAATGCAATCAATGGTGAACGTCCATCAAGAACAAATAGATCTCAACAATCAAATAGTACCAATAACAATAACAATAACAATAATGATAACAACTTATTCAAGACAATTTCAAGAACTTTAACACAAAGACAACCAGGAACTCAAGATCATATAAATAAAAACTTATCACAACATTCCATAACACCAAGAGCTGCAAATGCATCGGATAATATCGCAGGAATAGATAGTTATGATATGAGAGATACCATGAGAAGACCAAGTCTTGTACATAGAAGATCAACTTCAAGACCTCCAGAAGTGAGAGATGTTAGGGGTGCATTATCAAGAATGAGTTATCCAAGTTATTATTCAAGTCATGATAATGATAATTTTGAACAACAAAGTGTTGCATCTAACCCAAATCATATTACTTGATTTAATTTATTCATATTTGATTTAATTTATTCATTATATTTGATTTTGTCTTTTTCTTATATTTTTTTTGTTTTATATATATATATAGGAAAAACTGGTGTTTTTATAGTTTGGTTTCATAAGCATTCATTTATTCGCATAAAACGGCTCACACAGAGTCTAATACAATTCATTCAATATATTTAATATATTCAACATATTTGATCTCATTTGATTTATGAATTGATTTAATTGTAAGGGAAAATCTCAAACGCACAACTTCACCATTAAACAATTCGCGAAAAGCAAAAAAATCCAGAAGTCGCGTAAAATCGTAAAATTAAATACATTTGGAAAGACGCGCCCGTCTGTTTACAAATGGTTTAATCTTGTTAATCAATAACTCATTATAGTTGAAATCAGAAAAGTGGTTGCAATTAATCAGGGTATTAGGATGACGACTTCCCGTAATCCAAAGTTGAAGTTCAAGAAGAGTATCGTTAGTTCTCCAAAGGAGTCTATTCCCTTAAAGGAATTATTAGAAAGATTAGATGTGAGTTTAAAGATTTAGGAAAAGAACCAATATTTTATAATTATTATACTAACTTTAAATAGACATTATCAACTGAACTTTCCAAAATTGATCAAGAAAAATTTGATGCAAAATCATTAGACAAGATTAAAGATGATTTGATTAATAAAAAATTAATAAATCATAAAGATCCAGGTGTTCAATCATTAGTTTCTTGTTGTATTTCAGATATATTAAGAATTTACGCCCCTGATGCTCCATATACTGATGGTGAACTTTCAATCATTTTCAGATTGTTTATCAAACAGTTTAAAAGATTGGCCGATCAAGAAAATGGATATTATACTCAACAAGTTTATTTAATTACAAGATTAGCAGAAGTTAGAAGTATTATTCTTGTTACTGATATTGAAGAAAATACTTCATTAATTGAAAATATTTTTGAATTATTTTATGATACTTCAAATAATTTCCATAAAAAATTAGAACCAATCATTTCTGATATTTTAATTGAAATTATTTCAGAATGGGATCAAATTAGTTCAAATGTTTTAAAATTAATTTTGAATAAATTCTTAACAAATAATAATCGTGATGGTCATTCAATTGCTTCTACTTTATCTACATCAAGCTCTTCACCATTTAATTTCACATTAGCAATTTGTAATGCAAATCCAGATAGATTAGCAAGACAATTAACTAAATTTTTTTCAGAAGTTTTATTTGAAAATAATGAAGTTGAAGAAAATTCAGAAATTCAATTTAAAAATTTGAAAAAATTACATAATTTATCAGTGGAAATATGGAAACATGTACCAGAAATTTTAGGATCAGTAATGGGTCTTATTGATAATGAAATGAATGCAGATAATGAAAAATATCGTCTTTTAGCAACAGAAACAGTGGGGAAAATTTTAGCATCTCAATCAAGATTAAATTTTGTTCAAATTCATCGTGAAACTTGGATCGTATGGTTGAAAAAAACTTTGGATATTTCACCACAAGTACGTATAAAATGGGTTGAAGAAGGTTCAAAAGCTTTAATTAATAGAAATGATGTATTGATGGAGATTTCTAATGGTCTTGCCAAAACATTAATAGATTCAGATGAACGTGTTAGATTGGTTTCTACAAAAGCTATTTCTAAAATACCATCATCAATTCTTGCTAAAAAAGTTAATAATAAACCAATTTTGAATGGATTAATTCAATTAGCTAGAGAAAAACATACAGAAATAAGACATGAATCAATAAATATTTTAGCTAATTTGTTTAATGATTGTTATGAAGATATTTTCCATAATGACGCTTCAGATGGTGAAGAAATTTATAAAATTATAAATCAAATTCCAAATCATATATTGAATTTATTATACATTAATGATAAAAATATAAATTATCTAGTTGATTTGGTTTTAGTGGAAAAAATCTTACCATTTGAATCTGATGAATTGAAAAGAGTGGAAAGAATACTTAATGTTTTCCAAAATCTTGATGATAAAGGTAGAGCTTCATTCATTGCATTTAATAGAAGACAACAACAATTATCTGGTGTTATTACTAAATTGATTGAATTTTCTGAATCTTTTAATGGTGGTCGTGATGATACTGAAGGTGATTTAGGTAAAAAAATTGAAAAAACTATAAATTGGTTATCAGTTGCCTTACCTGAAAGATATAACCCAAAACAGTCATTACACAGATTTGTCAAAATAAATAATAGAAGGTTATATTATTTAACTAAACTTACAATTTCCGCAGATTCTGATTATGAAACCATAAGAAATTCAAGTAAAGAGTTATTTACAAGATTACAAGATTCAAAAGTTATAAATTCAGTGGAAGGTGAAGGTCCTTATCCGATAAATGATATTTTCCAAATCTTTAAGATCTTGATCTATCGTTCAAGTTTGAATTTTTATAATAGATCTAACATTGCATCATTATTGAAATTAAGCGATAGTAAAACTTATAATAAAATTGCACAAGAATTAATTGATAATATTTCCACAATTACACCAGCTGCTTTTAAAAATCAAATCCAAGATTTAGTTGCTATTATTAAAACATCTACACCAGGTCTTGGTGAAAGTAAAGCCAACACATTAAAGGCAATTTTCCATATTTTTAACAAAATGAGAGACTATTTAAATGATGATGATCATGAATTTTTCGCTAAAATTTTAAGATTTGCTTCAGAAGGTACACCATTAGAAGCAAAATTTGCCGTAAAAGTCATTTCATTAACAAAGCATGAAGATTCTTTAGCCGTTCAATTATTTGATTCCATTTATCCATTTGATAGTGAATCTGAATATTTCACTAGTCATCTTGCTGTTTTATCTCAACTATTTTTAACTCAACATAATTTGGTTGAAGAAAAAGCTAATGAAATTACTCCATTCTTGATCAAGAATGTTCTATTGACAAATGAAGTTGTTGGTAAAGATTCTGATCCTGTTTGGATTAGTGATGAAGAAATTGAAAAGGGTAAAGATCAAAATTTAACTGCTAAATTATTAGCTTTGAAAATATTCACAAATAGATTAAGATCATTATCTGAAGTTGATGAAGAATCTGATTCTACAGTTTCATCGATTGCTGAACATGTTTTAAAATTATTAGTTTCATTGATTGGTAATGGTGGTGAAATTGTTAGTTCAAAATCCAAAACTTATCCAACTCCAAGACATTATCAAACTAGATTGAGATTAGAAGCTGGGTTGAATTTATTGAAATTAGCCAAAATTCCAAGGTATAATAAGTTAATGAAACCAACTACACTTAACAGATTGATCTTATTAGTCCAAGATGAAGATGGAAATGTTCGTGCTGCATTTATTCATAAATTAATTTCATTATTGAAAACCGAAAGTATTTCATTAAAATTTTTACCACTAGTCTATTTTATTGCTTATGAACCAAACGAAACTTTAAAAAATGAAATTAAAACATGGATCAAGTTTTCATTTTCCAAAAAATCGTCATCCGATGGTGGTAATAGTCATAAAAACATTGCATTCGAAAAAAGTATAACTGGTTTATTACATTCAATTGCACACCACCCTGAATATCTAGAATATATGGCTCATGAGAATCCTGAAAATGAAGATGAAGGTCCATTGAAAGCGTTCACGTTTGCTCTTGAATATATCACATTTTTCCTTGATGCTATCGCAACTGAACAGAATATTTCCTTACTGTTCTATTTCGCAACTAGAATAAAACAGTATAGAGATGCATTATTCTCTGAGGAACATTTCAAAGAAGGAAATGATGAGATTTATAACATTTATAGAGTTTCAGATTTAGCACAGCTTGCAATAAAAGAACTACAAGATCATAAGAATTGGACTTTGACTACATATCCTGGGAAGATTGATCTATCTTCTGAATTATTTTCATCAATGAAGAGTTCACACGAAGGTCAAAAGATTGTTTCAACAAGTTTTATCCCAGAATCAATCACCAAATCATTAAAGGCTAAAATCAAACAAAAAGTTTCATCAATTGCGTCACACAAGAGAGCTCGTTTACATCATGAAACTGAAAGAAATGAGGCTACAAAAGTTAAAAAAATCAAAACTGAAACTAGTCAAACAAAGAAAACCACAAGAAGAAAGAAATCTTCTACCGCTATTGAGAGTGGTGATGAAGGCTACTCCAAATCAAAGAAGTTTAATAATCCAGATCAACCTTTAAGAAAGAGTTCGCGTGCTAAGCGAATTAGTTATGCTGCTAATGATGATGATGATGATGATGAAGTGGAAGAAGAGGAGGAGGAAGATAGCGAAGATGAAAGTGATGAAGAAATTGAATAAAGCAAGAAATGGTATCTCTTCCACAATCGCTTAAATATTTGCTACATAAACTTAATGATATATATCTATATATATATATATATAATGCATTTAAAATTGTTTATATAATACACCCCTAGCCGCAAAAAAAAGCAACAAACTCATATAATTAACCTCTAAGAAAATCAAGTAATTTTTCTTTTCCCTTCAATGCCATCAACTTCTTTATTGTTAATAAGTCTTCCAATTCTTCCAAAGAAAGGTCTTCTTTCTTAACAGAACCATTCAAACTTCTTAATTCTTTACTAGCAACAGCTGCTAATTCTTTAACATTTAATTCTGGAAGCTGTACTAGTTCCTTGATTGTAGATTTCTCATTTGAACTGAACTCATCACCTTCTGCTAGATTCTTTAACAGTAGATTATTTTCTTTATTTAATCTCCATAACTCATTAATTCTATCTTGTTTTTCCTTTTCCCTCATTTCTAAAACTTTTGCTGTAAAATCAGCAACTATACCTTGTTCAGGTATTCTATAAACTGCATATGAATCATTCCATAACTTCATGGTATGTTTTGGTACGTCTGCAGAGATACCTTCATCTGTATCACGATTTTCCAAAAAAGGTGGTGCTGGCAAATTATGTATTTTCTCTTCTTCCTCATCTTCTTCATTCAATTTAACTTCAATATCGCCATTGTTTTTAAACCCATGAACTTGATCAACATCAACAATGTTTGGCTTTCTTAATCTTCTCTGTTTATTGGGCAATAAGTGATCAGCATGATTAGGACATTTCCACTTCTTTCCCAACTGCTTTACAGATGACAATGGTGGGTTCAAGCAATCCAGATGCCATGCAGATGAACAATAATCGCAAGTCGTTATCAACTTGTCCAGTTCACCGTTTAATTTATTTGGACTTATACCACTTTCACCACATTTCATGCATAATAAAATATTACCATCTTTATCAAAATGTAAATCTGGGTCAGTTTGTTCAAATGCACCAATTTTAGTAGGTCTATATGGCTTATAATCCGTATCTTCATATTCACCATATGTACCCGTTATAACACCTTCAAATCTTTCTCTTATCTTTTTAGGTAATCTAAATTGTACAGGGTTCCTCGTGTCAACTTGATTCAACAGTTTGGAGAATAATCCTGGTGGATTTGGCTCTGGTGGTGTTCTTTTAGCTTTACATTCATTACAAAACCATGCACCATCTGGTAATAAGTCCTCATCTAATGGTGGATAACAACATGCAAAATGGAATGATTTGGGACAATTTTCACAACACAAAAAAATACCAGGTTCACCACATGAAGAACAAAAATCATCATTATCTTTTGTATTATCATTGAAATCAAATGCATTTTCACGTTGTTGACCAGCTAGGTCCATTGGATTTTCAAATCCGAATGGATTTTCTCTTTTTTTCTTTGGTGAAGCATTTTTGATATTCTTTTTGGAAGGTTTACTTTTACCATTTGGATCCTTCTTCTTTGGTGTAGAAACAGTAGTCGAGTTTTTGTTATTCTTAGAATATTTTTTACCATGTATTTCAACTCCTTTTTTAGGAACGGGTTTAACATTCTTTGAACGATCGTTGCTAGGTTGAATTTTCTTTAAATGTTCATTAGTTTTCAAATTTTTGCGTAATTTGGTTTCAACATTATCAGATGGTAATGAAGCTTCACGCGTAGCAACAGAATCATCATCATCACCCGTTTCCTCATTTTCTGTATTGTTAGAAGTTTTAGGCTTTCTACCCTTTTTTCTCGGCCATAAGCTTTCCTTCTTTATCTTAGAATTTGGTGGTGTGTCTAGTGGCAACCCTGTAACAGACATAATTGGATCACCCAATTCAGGTTCATTGAATTGCAATTGTCCATTCTTAACTGACATAGAAACTAGTTTATTCTTTGGAGCTTTGGAATCTGGCTCTTTCTTCAAATTAGTTTTCTCATTTGTATTCAATTTTCTCTTCTTAAGCACTAACTCTTCTTCTTCAGGTTCAGCACTAAGACTCTTCCTACTTTTTGTAACAACCTTCTTTTGCTTATCTTCCTTAGCCTTCTCTTTGAGTTGTCTCTCCTTGTCTTTCTGTTTTTGTAGTTGTTCCTGTTCTAGGGCAGATAATCTATTTGACCTTCTTTTCGCAGCGGCTGCGTTTTTATTATTTGAATCATCAGTTGGCAATGGTGAACCTCTCCTTGAACTTCTTTGTGAGGTGGACTTTGATCTAGCACTAGATATTGGAGATGGAAATGTACCCTCATTCAAATCCATATCAGACTTTTCAGTAAGTTGAGAAGATGACATTGATTCTTCTTTATTCCCTTGGAAATGACGGGCTAGAAAGGATAACAGTTTTCAAGACAATAAGGGTGGATTGAGCTTGAAGTATTGGGGAGAGCACAGGTTCAGCAGCTGATGATACCAGTTATATATTAGCAGCGGGTTATAGCAGCTTTAATTCAGCAATGATAACACTTGGATTTTGACCAGTTTTGAAAAGCACAATTGTTCTGAACAAATGTTGTAGTTTTGGTATAAAATATGATCGAGAGGAAAAAAAACGCGTATGTTGGAATTTTTTCAGGTTGTTGAAAATTTCCTGGACAGAAACTGAAACCATGAAGTTTTAAAACAACGAACAACTGAGAATAGAAATAGGCCCGATGCATAGCTAGCATGGATGAGAAACGCAGCAGTAATGCTTACTCTACTAATTTGTTTTCATGACCTACATAGAAAGATTTGTCAAAATCCTTCTCTAAAATTTAAACAGAAGGAAAAGAACATAATTCGTTATTCAAAAAAAAAAAAGTGGGAAAGAGTCAAATTGGTATTATCAATGTCAGATCAAATCAATTATTTAGCTTCTTCTTTGGTAGCTTTTGATTTTTTTTTGTTGACTTTTAATGGTTTTGAGATCAATTCTTTCAAATCATCGCTTAAAACTTTATCAGATTTAACAACTGATTCATCAAATGGAGAAGAAGTTAATTTAACTAAACCGTTCTTAGTTAAAGCAACAGTGACATAAACTTGAGCAATTTGTTCACCTTCTTTTTCTTGATAAACATCATAAGCAATCATAACACCATGGTTAACATTTTCTTTCAAACCGGTACGACCTTTAGTTGGATCATCCAAGTTTTTGATAGAGAATGGGAATTGAGAAGCTTTTCTTTTAATTTCATTCAAAACTAAATGAGATGATTTTAATTTTAATTGATAACTGTTACCAGTTAATTTATAAATGGTGGTTCTTGCTTCAGCTGGTTTAACTTTACCTTCACCAGTTGACATCAAGATATCAAGACCAAAAACTTGACCTTCTTCAAATTCAAAAGAATCAACTTGAGCTTTTTGATCTTCATTTGGATTTATAATGATTTCTTTTGGACCAGTTAAAACATTACGTTCTTGGTTATGAGTTAACATACCTTCTAATGGAGTAACACCATATTCTTTAGCAACTTGTGAGACAACTTTAGTAACATCCCAGTTTTTGTTACCAGGTTTCATAGTTCTTAAAGCAGCTTCTGAAGCTTTGAAAGCAGCAGTTAATAAATCAGCTTTTTTACCAGTAACTGGTTCACTTGAAGAAGCACCAACAACGACGGTTTCTGAAACAATTGAAGCGAAACCATCAATTTGAGTACCTAAATGAACTTTAACAACATCACCAGCTTTCAAAGTTAAGTTAGCTTGAGCATCTTCAGCATTAATTGGGGATAAATGATCAGCAATTGCGTTTGGTGATAATGAAGTTGGGAAAGCAATACCTTTAGATTCAACCTTGTTTTTTTTACTGTTGTAGATTTTTGAAGTTTCTTCTTCAATTAAAGCATCACCTTCTTGAGCGATATCCCAGATTTTAGCACCATCAACAATCAAAGATTTGACATGTTCTAAAACTTTTTGTGAAATAGTACCTGCGGTTCTATATTTTTCGACAACATCTGAGTTGTTGATTGAGTAGTCTGGTTGGGTAGCTTTGGTAGTAGTAGCAGCTGACATCTTGATACCTTGTTAATTGGGTAAAAAACAAATATAAGTCTTTTGGATATAAAGCAACTTTTACTTGTGTCTATAGTACAATTTAGCTAAAGTCATCGACTAGATTCATTTTTTCTTCAAATTTTCATCCATTTTTCGAAATCTGTGCACAAAAAAAAACCACCGAAAAGGGAAGTTTCTGCTGGTTACGAAGCGCTGTTTCTGTGTTCGAGAGGCTGTCTTAACTATGGGAGATTGAGAAACGGGTACAATTGATTGGGAAGTGTAATGGTGATGAGATCCTTGGGTTTCACGTTTGGTATAGATGGTGTCTCTAATATATGAGAAGTGTCTGAGTGTGTTTCGGAATCTTTCAAACGGATGTCAAGCCGTATTCATACTTTCTCTGATAATGGCTGTATTGACTCATTTAGATTGGGTGAAAACTAAACTTATCTGAAATATTTCCATCTCTACAATTCTTCTCTCTGATCTACTTTCAACAACACCGACATAAGCCATGGTGAAAAGTATCAATAACAACACTGGGAAGAGACTATTCTCCTCTTTCTCTTCTCTTTCAAATAAATACACCAAATATGTCCCTAATTCTGGTTTCTATCCAAAAGGTTATAAAGTTGGTGCAATCTCCACTGGTGTTAAAAAAAATCAACAGTTAGATCTTTCCATTATCAAGTCGGATACCCCTGCTAGTGCTGCTGCTGTATTCACTACAAACAAGTTCAAAGCTGCTCCTGTTCAATTATCCAAAAAAATCTTGGATCAAAAGCAAAATGCAAACATCAATTCAATCATTATAAATAGTGGTTGTGCAAATGCAGTTACTGGTGTTGAAGGTTATAAAGATGCTGAACTTATTGTGAATAAAGTTGATCAAGTCATTGATTCATCATCTAACAGCCCATCAACCATCTGTATGTCAACAGGTGTTATTGGACAAAGATTATCAATGGATAAAATCTTACCAAACATTCCAAGATTAATTAATGAATCATTGGGTGAAGATCATGAAGCTTGGTTAACTTGTGCTAAAGGTATAATGACAACTGATACTTTCCCAAAACTAGTCTCTAAAAAAATCACTGTTAATGGTCAACAATATGCAATTGCAGGTTTATCAAAAGGTGCTGGTATGATTTGTCCAAACATGGCTACATTATTAGGATTCTTCGTTACAGATGCTCCAATTACCCCAACTGCCTTACAATCAATCTTAACACATGCAGTTGATCGTTCATTTAATTGTATCTCAGTTGATGGTGATATGTCAACAAATGATACCATTGCAGCTTTAGCTAATGGTGCAGCTGGTGGACCTCAAATTGATGAATCAACACCAGAATCATATAATTTAATCCGTGATGAAATCACCGAATTTGCAAGACAATTATCTCAATTAGTTGTTCGTGATGGTGAAGGTGCTACAAAATTTGTTACTATTGAAATTAAAGATGCAAAAAGTTATAATGATGCTCATAAAGTTGCTAAAACAATTTCAAATTCCCCATTAGTTAAGACTGCTTTATATGGTAAAGATGCCAATTGGGGTAGAATCTTGTGTGCAATTGGTTATTCAGATGTCCCTGTTAATACTGAAAAAACAAATGTTTCATTCATTCCAACTGATGGATCCGCAGAATTGAAATTATTAGTTAATGGTGAACCTCAACAAATTGATGAAGTTAGAGCTAGTGAAATTTTACAAATGGAAGATTTAGAAATCTCTGTGGAATTAGGTACTGGTGGTGGTGCTGATTGTTCATTCTGGACTTGTGATCTTTCACATGAATATGTCACAATTAATGGTGACTATCGTAGCTAGAACTAATAATATAAACTATTTGACCAATGAAAAATCATGAGCATAATATAATTGTCGTTTCCGTTAGAAAAATTAGGTTCATATGAAATTTATGTATATTATATATAAACTCATTATACAGTTTCCCAAAGCAACGAAACATGGTGGAAACTCGCTTAGAACACAGAACTGTACATTGGGATTTCTATCTCAGACAATAATGGCACCATAACATCAGTCTCTCTCATCTCTGGTACGTCCTTGTCTGACTATTTTACCGGTAATTTCGACTTTCCAGCAGTGTTTTAGCTCTTTGTTAAGCGTAATGTGACGTGTGTCCCGTTCCGAAAAGTGACGATCCGAAATCCAAAAAGCTTTTTTAGCTGGAAACAACAATTTGAATTAAACAGCTGGAGAGAATTCTACCTGTATTGGAAATCAAGGCTAGCGGTTGGAAGCTAGTTTAATCAACAATTAAATATTCTATTTCAAAAGTGGATATGTCCAATTTCCAACACAACTACAACATTCATACCCGTGGAGTGAAGAATTCAGTTGGTTCGAATGGCTATTCAGACGGGGAGGTCTCACCATTATCTTCGCGGAAGGTCTCATTAGCTGAAATGAATCAACAACATCACCAGAATCAACAAATCGAACAAAGTCCACAGAGTTCACAAAGCTCTAATCAATATCATAATCCTGGTCAAAGACATCATTCAGAGAATCATCGGGGCCATTTGGACATTACAGAGGAAGGAAATGATGAAAATAGTGGCAATCAACCACAACAACAAAATCGTCACAGATTGAGTGGTGTACCTTTTGGTTATAAAGGATTTCATCATGCTGCTAGAAACGATATAACACCACCATTAAGTCAACCTATTAAACCACGAGGTGGATCCCAAAAGAAGAGTATCTTTGGGAAATTTATCAATTCAATCAAAGATGATCGTGGATCAAAAAATGACGTTTCTAAAAATGAAGCAAACGTTACAGCACCTATTAATCAAAATAGAGCTAGCTTTTCAAGACTAGGTGGGAGAACAGGCTCTCCTTCTGCTTCAAGACAAGCTAGTTATAATGATGATTTAGGCCCGCTAGCTCCATTGCCCTCTGAAAGACAACAACAACACCCTCAACACCCTCAACAACACTCTCAACAGGCACAACAACAACCTCATTCACATCCAATGGCCTCTCATAATCCAAGTATAACATCAAGCTTCATTGACCTACGTAATAATTCCACAGATGGTGAAGGTCCTGTGGTGGCTCTCGATGTTAATGATCTAAATGATATGTCTGGTATTGTTGCTAATCAACCAGAACCATCACCAACGCAACAAAAAGAATCATGGACAGCTCCTGAAAGTTGGGATGTTAAAGGTGATAAATTAGGTGTTGCCTCTGATGATGATGATGAAGAATATGTTGTTAGAAAGACTTTAACAACAGTTACTCAATTGGATGAACAAAGACAAGATACTAAAAATTATCATATAAGAATTTATGCGGAAGATGATGATTTTACTTCAACTTTGAAACGCCCATATATGGAAACTGTGGATGAACTGATTAATTATTTGAAAGGAAGATATTCATTAACTGGTGATTACAAGTTAAGTTTAAGAGTTGGTAAAGTCACTAAGAAATTAGAATGGAATCAAAAACCAATCAAAATTCAGACAAATTTGTTATTATTATCTGGGTATTTAGAAACTGACAGATTAGATGAAGTTGGAAGAGATGATTTAAGTTATTTATTCAAATTCATTTTACATCATGATGTCCTGAAACAATTAAGTCCATCAGAAGAAGAATATATAAGTAGAGATTTAGTACATGTGAATTTAAAATCAAAAGATTTACAGAAAATTCCAGCATTATGTTATTCATCAAAAGTTCAAAGTTTAGATGTTTCAAATAATGGTGATATTACATTACCTTCAGATTTTTTCCAAACCACAAATAGTCAATTAAGTAGTTTAAGAATGGTTAACATTAGAGCAAAAACTTTCCCTCAAAATGTCATTTATGCAAAAGAGCTGGTCTCTCTTGATTTAGAAAGAAATTTTATCTTAAATGTCCCTGTTGAGTGTTCAAGATTAAGAAACTTATCCATCTTGACATTAAGATGTAATAAAATTAGTGAATTACCTGAATTACCACCAAATTTGAAAATTTTAGATATTAGTTCAAATGAATTTGAACATTATCCAGAAAGTGTTAATAGACTATCAAACTTGTTACAATTGGATTTATCATACAATAAGTTGAAAAACTTACCAGAATCAATCAATAATTTAAAATCAGTTAAAAAAATCAACATCTCAAGTAATTATTTAACCTATATTGACATCAATTTACAAAACTTAAGAACGTTAAACTTAAGGTTTAATGATATTACAGAAATTCATTTGCATGAATGTAATATTGAAAATTTATACCTTACAAATAACAATATTTCAAACATTGCTGATCCAATTACACAATTAAAATCTGTTGATTTACAACAAAATCCTGTTACACAATTGAACATTATGTCACATAATTTAGCTTCATTAACATTAACTAAGGCTAAATTAACTTCGTTACCATCAGTCATCTTATCATTCTCCAAATTGGAAAAATTAGAATTGAGTAAAAATGCATTACGTGAAATTCCAGCTGCTATCAATAATTTAACCAATTTAAGAGAATTATCGATATTCAGTAATAACTTGGAAGTCTTACCAGACTTATCATCATTAACAAAGTTGAAGAATTTAGATGTTCATGATAATAACTTGAAATCTATATTTGATTTTTCATTTATCGAAACTGTCAATATTTCATCAAATTTAATTTCTGAAATACCACAACCTCAACATGATAAGATTATTTGTCTTAGAGCTGCTGATAATCAATTAACTGATGATTGTTTCTATTTCATTAGACACCTTGTCAATTTGAGGATTTTGTCATTGTCTTATAATAAGCTTGTTGATATCCCATCTGGTACATTAGGTAAAGTCACTGTTCTAGATCAATTATACTTATCGGGTAATGCGCTAACTACATTACCGGAAGATTTCGAAGCTATTAAATCATTAAGAGTGTTATGTTTGAATGGTAACAGATTCCGTACATTACCCTCAGATTTAAGTCAACTTTACAATATGGAGGTTATTGATGTTGGTTCAAATGAATTAAAATACAATACTTCAAACAGTAGATATGAATGGAATTGGAGAGCAAATATTAATATAAGATATTTAAATTTATCAGGAAATAATAAATTGGAAATCACTGAAGATTTGAATTTACCAAGATTAAGATTGTTAGGATTAATGGACTTAACTTTGACAACACAATCAATTCCAGATGAGTCAATTGATGTTAGAGTTCGTACTACACCAAGTACTATTGGAAATATGTCTTATGGTATCTCTGATAGAGTTAATAAACATATATTAGCTAGAGATTCAGTTTTTGAAAAGATTGGTAATGGTACTTTGATTTGTTTATTTGATGGTATTTATTCAGGTAAAATATCACACATCATCAGAGAAAATTTTCACAAAATTTTTGAAATAGAATTATCTAAAACAGATATCATTAGTGCTTTAAGACATACTTTCTTAGCTTTGAATAAAGTCATTAATCATTCTCAATTAAATTCTGAAGATGGTTTGACTGGTTCAAGTGTTACTGCTATTTTCATTAAAGAAAAAAGAATCTACACTGCAAACATTGGTGACTCTACAGCAATGTTGGCAAAGACTGATGGTAGTTTTACATTCTTGACAGTAAATCATCAGCCATCAAGTGTTGTGGAGTTTGAAAGGATTAGAACAAGTGGTGGCTTTGTTTCGAATAATGATAAATTAGATGGTGTTTCAAAAGTTTCAAGAGCTGCTGGATTTTCAGATTTATTACCACATATCCATTCAGGACCAGATATCAGTGAAGCGCATTTCCATGATGAAGTTTTGGTGTTGGGTACTAAAGAATTATTTGATTATTTACCAACAAAGACAATTGGAGATATTGTTAGAGAAAGTGATGATCCAATGGTTACTGCTGAAAAATTGAGAGATTATGCTATTTCATATGGTTGTAATACAAAATGTACAGCTATTGTTCTAAGTATGAAGAAGGCTAAGAAGAGATCACAACCAGTTGTTAAGCAACAAGTTGAAGATTCAAACCTTAGAAGATTAAAACCTGAAATTCAACCACCGGTTGGTGAACTTGCAATGGTTTTCACGGATATTAAAAATTCTACTTTGTTATGGGAAAACTATCCTTTAGCTATGAGGTCAGCAATTAGAACACATAATGATATCATGAGACGTCAATTACATATTGTTGGTGGTTATGAAGTTAAAACCGAAGGTGATGCATTCATGGTTTCTTTCCCAACTGTGACAGCTGCAATGGTATGGTGTTTCAATGTTCAGCAACAATTATTACAAGAAGATTGGCCAGCTGAGATTTTACAAAGTGAAGAAGGTCGTGAATTAAAAGATTCAACTGGTAAAACCATTTATAAAGGTTTATCTGTTCGTATGGGTATTCATTGGGGTACTCCTGTTTGTGAACCGGATATCATCACTAGAAGAATGGATTATTTTGGGCCTATGGTTAATAAAACTGCAAGAGTCTGTGCTGTTGCCGATGGTGGTGAAATTACGTTAACATTAGATTGTTTAACAGAATTTAAAAAAATCGAAGCTGCTCATAAATTAGTTAATTCGGGAGCAACTCTTGAACAAGCATTTGGTGTTAATGAACGTGCAGAAACTGTTAATAATGAATGTGGTATTATATCTAATATTGGTTGGAGAGTTGAACCAATGGGTAAAGTTCAACTTAAAGGTTTAGAAACCGAAGAAGAGATCTCATTGATATTCCCAAAAGAATTGAGCTCAAGATATGGTTTCCAACGTAAACCAGATTTAACCACAGAGGACATTTATAAATTAAGAGACATTACGTTAAGACTGGATTATCTTTTATCAAACGTTGCAGGTATCCCATTTGAGCCTTTGAAAACTAAGAAAAATGATCATTTAGATAAGAGTATGTTTGAAGTTTTCATTTCAAGAATTGAACATAACATTGCACTTCTAGCATTGCGTGATAATACAGTTGGTTTGTTTGAAAAAGACATTGACCTATTCGATCTAGTGGATCAAATATCAGTCTTATACAACGAAAGAAGGCGTTTGTTGAAGAGCACTTCAGAGTAAATATTACACTAATTATTGATACCAATTAAATAAAAGTTTGTATTTGATTGTTCTTGTAAATTGTAAGTACTGATAAAAATTGCGTGCGCCTTATCAAAAATGAGCTAAAATTTCGCGAAATTGTTTGACTCGGTACAAACACGCTTTTCAGCTTTATCATCAGAAGTTTAAAACACAATTGTGTTGAAGCTTTTTGTATCGCAGAGGTATAGACTAGTAAAGCAACAAAAACTAGTTACCCATTAAGCAGGAGAAAAGATTAGAATACTTTCAATCACATCATGGCACCAAGAGGTTCATCCAAAGAAGCACCATCTGCTTCAGAATCAGAAGCTAAGAATAACAACAATAACAGTACCAACTCAAGAGCATCAACAAAAGCTAGAAACGCAGCAGCTCAAGCAGCTCAGGCGGAATTGCTAGCTAGACATATTCACTCAAATGGTCCAAAAGAAAAAGAAATCGTTGAGCCATTAGATTTTGACTCTTTACCAAATAAGACATTAAGAAAATATAGAGATCATTACAATATACCCGTTAAAAGTTCGCTGAGTACGGATGGTTATTTACTTGCATCAGAAATAGGGAAAAAATCATACAGTTATAAAAATAAGGATAGGGTATCAAAACCAGAACTTTCATCTGCTGTTAAGAAACATTTTTTGAATCAAACTGTCAAGGAGAGTGAAATCATCACGAATTTCATATATAAAGTCAACAATCAAGATAAAGCTTTTAAATTAAACGTCAAGAATTGAAGGCTGCTTCATGACTACCATTGGTTAACAAATGATATATGGTGACGTTCGGTGTACAATAATTGAAAGGTGTTAACACATCAGGGTCTTTTTTTTTGTTTTGAGAATTTAATATTATTTGGTTTTATGGAAAACTTTTGTTATTGTAGCCAACAAAACTCTCTCTTAACTCCAGATTACTATCTCTATCTATGTACTTTTCTTTGATAGCTGGTTACTAAGATCTGTTTCCTTCAACACAAACCGCTTCTTCGACTCTGCTTTCGATGACTTCAAAGCTAAGACCTTAAAGATTTCGCGAAAATCAGCTTGCAAAAAGCTACCGTCCAAATCTTGTTGAAATTTAAGCACTGGATCAACACTTATCACACAAGAGCACATCAACAAGCTTAAAATTACCAACGTTCACATTTTACCAGAATACCATGGATAGCTCTACAATAACATTCATTGCCACATTGATTATAGCATTCATTTTTTTGAGATGGTTCATATCCTCTGACGATGAAGATGAAGCACAATCTCAATCATTATCTTCAACAACTGCTACCACCAGTCAAAGAGATTCCCAACCTCGAGGAGAACCGGAAAGACCATCAGAAGTACGTTATCGTCGTCCTGTGAATGACAGTATGATTGAAGTCGTTCAGCAATTGGCTCCTACTTTAACTGTCGGTCAAATCAGATTAGATCTCCAAAGAACAGGTTCAGTTCAAGAAACAGTTGACAGATTCTTAAGTGAAGGAACTCTACCATTCCCACCAGGTGAAGGTCCAAATGCTGCTAATACTAGCCCTGCTAACAATGATGCAGCCGATACTAGAAACCAAACTGATAACATCAAAGCAGAAAACCTACTAAAGAAATACGGTATTGAGGAACCAAAATCAACAGATACCGCTGGAGCTAGTGCGGTTGCATCTGGATCTGAAAAAGCAGGATGGTCTGATTCAGCTGAAGACAGGGCTAGTACTTTACAGCAGAAGAAAGTTGATATGATCTTGAAGGCAAGAAGAAGATTGGAATCACAATTGAAGAATGAACAAGATCTTTCTGCTTTAGCTGATAAATGATTAACTTAGCTACGTGTGTTCGAATTAATGTATAATGGCAAATATAAATAAGTTCCTCTTTGGATGTTAATTAATTTTAAGTAAAATTTCTATATTGTTGATCTACTCGGTTTCAATTCTTTCTTGGACATCTTTAGACCAAGTATCTTTCTCTTCTTCCTTTTTGGTCTCTGCCCTTAGTTTTTTTTTTTCAATAATTACATATCTATTTGAGTCCGGAAAATGTTTATCTCCAGTAACAATTGGTTATTCTGGTTTCGAAGCTTTTTCTTGGACAAGTGTTGGAGTTGTCCTTTTCTTCTGCTTAACAAGTGGGCGATGTATTATTTGTGGTTGAGATGGCGATGGCGATCCATTTCGCTTTGCATCTTCAGACTTCGTTGTTTCAGTCTTTTCATTTTTATGTTCTGGAGTTGGCGATGAGGTCTTAGAAAGATCTTCTTCCACTTTCTCATTAGTGTTTGATTGTTCTGTTGGTTTGGCTTTCTTTTTGATCAACCCTGTAATTTGCATATTCCCAACTCTTTTCTTCAGCTGAGCAGGGGATTGCATTTTAGTTTCAGCATCACCATCATCTTTTGATGTTGGTAACAACGATCTATGATCCACATTCAATTTAGTACCTAAAGCATCAGATTCAAATGTTATTAGAGAACAGAACCCATCAGCCGCACCAATCAGTATTGATTCACCGTCAGCATTCCATGTAAGATCGGACAATGTTCTATAGTGGATATTTGAAACGGTTCCTAATGGTGCTTCATGTTGTGTATCATAAACTACCACAGAATCTGGTGTGGCAACAGCATAAATCATCTTGTATGGTAATTTGAAAATGGGGCTTTCTATATTATCTTTATCCAATTGATAAAACACTGGTGAGAATGAAACAGCTAATGCAGGTTTACTCAAGCCTGGAACATGTGCAATTGGTGGTTTATTTAATCCACTTCTTGAATAAATATAAACAGTATTCACAATTTCTTCTTTATTGTTTTCAGAATTGACACTATTTTTAAAAATACCTGATGGTGTAAATAAGAAGCTACCATCTGGTGAAAAGGCTAATCTTCTGAAAAATGATTCTAAAGTTTCTGGGTGATATAACATTGAATTTTTCAAATTATTGAAGTTCAACATTGGTGCATTTTGTGATCTGACAGCAGGTAATGGCGATGGACTTGGGGATTTTGCAGGAGAAGTTGGAGTTGCTGAAGATGCCACGGAGGATTGATTCTTTATACTGTTTTCAGATACATCAGATGTTGAACTTCGACTTTTAAAATCTTCTTCTTCTTCTTCTCTTTGTGGTTTTGATGGAATAGATGGGGTAGACAAAACAGGAGAATCAATTTGGTTGGATCTTGTAGGCATTTCAGCTCTCGAAATTTTATTAAATAAATTGGTCACTATGCCATGAGATCTATCCAATGTGTATATATGGACAGATCTATCAGATGATTGGGTTGCAATATAACGACCTAATGGATCCCAAGCAACACCTTGAACATAGTGGTTGTGTTCTGCTATTTGACATACTTGTTGGCCATTTGAAGCATCATATATTCTAGAAACATTATCAGTAGAACCAGTTATAATATATTTTGAATCAGGAGACCATGCTAAGTCATAAATCTCATGAGGACTTGATCTACAAGTATGTCTCATCACCCATGATTCTTGAATCTCATCATCTGCACTTTGACCAAATTCTCTAACAATTGATTCACTTAATGTCCATAATAAAACAGTACCATCATCACCAGCAGTTGCTAATACTTCACCTTTTGGATCAAATCTAACGACATTGACAGCTTGAGTATGTTTACCTAAAGTGGATAGGTAGTCAACTGTCTTACTCAAATCACCATCAGGGGATTTGTTTATTCTCCAAATCTAATTTCGAATACATTAGTAATTCAATTCTTTGTTTAAATCTTACTCAGTTCTAGTTCATACTTACACGAACATTATTGTCACCACCACCAGTAGCTAATCTTTCTGAAGGATTCCCGTCTGGACTTGGTTGATAATGAACACTCCAAATTGGTTCACTGTTTCCGTGCCAATGCACTGCTAAAATTGATGTATCCATAACTTGAATCTTGAGCTACTTAATTCACTTTGTATCTGATGCTAGAATATAGTTAAATATTCAAGTATATTTAAATGCGACGCGCCGCGAAAACTAATTACTGGTGTGTCCCACACCAGTAATCCCATATCTAATGGGTCACCCGGTGTTGAGGCTCCAGACACGGTTCATGGCTCAAGCACATAATATATATGTTAGGGAACTTTGGGGGACAGCTCTTGATTCTCTTCCCGTCTTTTCATCCAGAGTATCAGTGGACCAGATTTCTTGCTTTAATACTGAATTACTCTTCGACACATAACTACAAGGTTAGTTGATTATATACTAGCAGTATAGAAGAACTCTGTAATAAAAGACTGATATTTTATTATGCTATTAAGATGGAGGATACTTTCTCTTTTTATTTTCCCCATCATGCACTATTTTAAATTTCAGCACCTGCCCAATTTGGGTTTTAATCCTAACATCATCTTCAATCGGTTCCCAATCTGTTATTTTAACATATTCATCCAGTGGTGTTGATTTCTTAGTAGTCGCAAAACTCAAGAATGGAGGATCAAATAATGTCTTAGTTTTAATATGGCTAGATGCGGGTTGAACTTTCACTGCAAACATTTCATCATTCCAACTACCAAATCCTGTAACTTTCCATTCGATTATTGGTTCAGAACCTAATTCATTCTCAACTGCTCTAGAGATTTTATTTCTTGATATAGGTATGAAATCTGTTTGAAATGTCAAATGATTTTGAAGCTCTGAAGTGAATAACTTGTTGTATTTGGATAAAATATAATTCATCAATTCAACTTTAGAATCCACTTCCAAAAGATATGCGCTATAAAAGAAACTTCTTCTCAATGCAACTTTACCCATCCTAGCTTTGCTTTTCCCCTTTTCGACTTGTTCATTATGTTGTTCTAAAAGTTCTTCAATAACCCTTCTTTCAGTCTTTGGTTCAAGATATTTATGTTCAGGTGCAACTTGAACCAAATTATAAGTCATTTCAGGCCTTACCGCTTCAATATATTCATTAAGGCATTTTTGAAATCCATTCAATTGACTTGGTCTATCATCATATATTGTAACTTTTTCTACATTCTCGTAGTAATCTAAAAGATCTGTGATAACTTGAGTCTTGTAACTGATTGTAGTATCAAAATTTCCCTTTTTCAGCATTAATCCATTATAATGAAGATTTCTAGAAGCTAATATTTCTTTAATAAAATCAGCAAAGAGATAACTTTTTCTTCCTGTCATCACTATAGCCAGTGCGTCTTCCTGTTCATAAGACAATCTCAATAAATCTTCCACATCTTGATTCCAAAACGATTCCCATTGACGCTTAGATTCAGTATCCCATCCTTCACCCATATTTCTAAAAATTAAAGGTTCCGACCACCAACCTCCATAACTTAGCATATCAGTATTTGTTAAGATCCCAATAGTTTGATCATTAAATAAGTTAGGATTTGGACAAGGCGAATAAAATAAGGTGTTGTCAAAATCGTATATATGAATTTTCTTGACTTGCTCAACAGATGGAGTTTCTTTAAGTTCACCGGTACAATCCCAGAATTTCAATGGATGTTCTTTACCTGCTTTTGTAGAGGTCTCTTGTTTCTTGGATTTATCTGATTGTTTATCTTGACCTTTTCTTTTCTCTTTTCTCTTCTTATTCTTTGGAGTTTTTTGTGAGTGTTGAGTGCTTGTCATCACTGAAGGATTTGACCCATTGGTTTCCTGAGAGCCCAATTGAGCACTTGTAGAGGCAGGTTGTGTTGTTGATTGATTCATTAAAAAAGTAGGATTCTTAAATGGTGTGAATGATTCAAAAAATGGTAGGTTACTCTGTGTTGATGCTATATTGGTTTGACTTGAAATGTTTTGGTCCATGTTTTTTAAAGCAACTAGATCTGAGGATATTGTGAAAGCCTCTAGAGTCGATGAATAGTACCGCAAATTGGTTTCCGGACGATCAAGTAGCCAAAAAATCTGAGTGAATATCTGTTAACTGAAAAATGCTTCAATCACCAAGATGGAAAATATTATAGAGTCTAATTATCTTTTTTTTTGCCCGATAATTCGTCTAGCACTAATGTAGAATTACCTGAATTTTTAAACTCCAAATTTTGAAGGCCGGTGATAAATTTTGTTAGCGGAAACTCAAATAAAGAGACTAAAAACATAACATTCTGAAAGAACTAGATACGCAGTCGCTAGAAAAAAACAGCCAGGATTTCCAATGATATTCAAGTATTCTATCCATTTAGTTCAAGAGAATTAAAAAGAAAGACCATGAGTGCAAAAAAAGAAAGTGCTTCCACTCAGAGTCGAACTGAGGATCGCTACATTACTAGTGTAGCGCCTTACCAACTTGGCCATAGAAGCTTTGGGTGTTTTCATAAACCCCATTTTGGTGACGTATTCTAGACGCTTGGTAGGGGCACTCGTTACTAAATGCTTTATTATTCACAGAAAAAGCTATTCAAATAGGTGTTTTTTTAACTAAATTTGACCTAAATATGAGGTCCCTTTCATTTCTGCAGAGTTTACTGGGATCATTACAGTTTTTGTTTGTTCTGTTCTTGTATGCTTTCAAATTTGCAATAATTTCCATTTTTGAGATCAACAGGAACGAAAACAAAGCCTTGGAAATCCAGAAATCTAAAGCATCAACCTTGGTTCTTCATCTACAACAAATAATTTTTTCCCCTTCTCCTGCTGGTAACCACCTTATAGAGAACCACCAAAGCAGTGAACGGTTTATCTGAAATGCCTGTGAACGTTAAACCGTGGCAAGGAATAGCTGTGAGTATTTAAAGAACCATCAATAAAGGTCCGATATGCTAACATCATTTCAGATACCCTCAGTCTTGATCGCATTCATAGGTTATTCTAGTCATTACTTCATCTTTTCAGAAGACCTTTCCAAAAACCAACAGCTATGGTATCAATTCTGTCTTACCATGCTATGGATCTCATATATTATAGCTATATATAAAGAACCTGGATCACCTCCAAAGAATTTTAAACCAGTTGAAGGTCAATGGAAGAGATGGTGTAAGAAATGTCAATTATACAAACCAGAGAGAGCGCATCATTGCAAAACATGCAAGAAATGTGTACTAGCAATGGATCATCATTGTAAGTGTTGATTTTTTCCTATTATATTACAAAACATCAAAACTAACTAATTACAAATAGGTCCGTGGACTGCTAATTGTGTTGGTCATGACAACATGCCTCATTTTCTTAGATTCCTTCTGTGGGTTGAATACACTACAGGCTACACATTATACCATTTATTCAAAAGACTCATATCCTATTGGAATGATAGAAATTTACCAGCATATCTGGTCTCTAAAACGCCATTAACAATGACAATAATCTTAGTCCCTTTAAGTGCATTTGTATTATTAACTGTTGGTATCTTAGCCATGAGGTGTTTTTATCATATATCAATAACAGGAATGACACAAATTGAATCATGGGAATATGAAAGATTAGAATCACAAATGGCATCAGGTAGACTAAGGCATAAAATCAAGAGAAATTTTGAATTGCTATTTGGTAAAGAATTGAAAAATGTAACGTCATGGTCATCGGGTAATAATGTCGTTAGAGAATCACAAGATCAAAATAACAACAACAATTCATTATATTTCACAGTGGACGATTTAGTATTTCCATATGATATAAACCCATGGAGTAATCTGATCCAAGCATTTGGATATCCTTGGAATTGGCTCTTACCGTGGGGTAAAGCTTTAGGAGATGGACTACATTATCCAAGAAACGAATTTTCAAATCCAGAAGATCAAGATATTGGTTCATTACCATGGCCTCCTGATGGGGCACATCAGGATAGGATTCCTGATCATGAAAGTCCATTTAATGATACCATTGACCAAGATAATGAACATGTTGTTACGAGAAGAATGATTGACCCAAGATCAAATATGAAACGTACCGAATGGTTTAATGATTTTGGTGAAAAATTATCTGATTTTGGTGTTGATATTGATGCTGAAACTTTTGATGAAGCGGGTTCACATACACCATCTACTAGCTCTAACATTAGATGAGAACGATTAATCGACTACATTATCAACTCAAATATACTGTATAAATATTAAATTGTACAAATCTTGACAAAAAAAATTAAATAATTGCATCAAAATTAAATACATGTTTGAAATAACGTAGACAAATTAAAAACTCACAAATTAAAAACTCACAACTTATAAAACCAAAATTATCTATTATACATTATTCTCTTAGTTTACTCCATTTTTGTATCACCATCTTTATCGGTATCTTCCTTTTTCTTCTTTTTATCTTCAGAATTTTCTGCATGCTGTTCAGGTACTATACTTGTGGTATCAGTAGCTGTATGTTCTGCAGTATTTGGTGTTTCTTCCGTTCCTGCATTTTCTTCAGTGGTTGTATCATTACCTCTAACTTCAGTATCATCTTGAGGTATAGTTGAATCAGCATCAACAGTGACATCAGCTTCTTTAACAGATGAAATGGCAGGATTAAGTGGTTTTTTCACTTCTGGAACAGTTTCATCTGGATTTTCAATTGTTTGATCAACATCTACATTCTCTTTTTCTTTTTCTTTTTCTTTTTCTTTTTCTTTAGCTTCTTTATCTTCTAGTTCCGTAGCTTTACGAACTTCTTGAAGTTTTTCAGGACCTTCAGTCAATGCATTGAAAACATATTTAGCAGCATCATAACCTTGATCACCTAATGCAGATTTTAAATGTTTATCAACAATTTTATTCAGTTTATCAACACCTTTGTTCTTGAAAGTGGAAGGATGGTTGAATGCAGAATAACGTGTAAATTCATCATAAGAACCTGGTTCAAAGAATAATTTATAATTATCTCTTGTGATTTTAATCTTCATATGAGAATCAGTGTAACCTTCTAAATCACTATCCTCGGCATCTTCCGATATTAGAGATCTTAAGAATGGTAACCTTAATTCACTTGCATTAATACCTTCAGTTGGATGAGCAATGATGTATGATGTTAAATAATAATTCCATTTTTCTTCTTCAGTCTTATGATCAGTTAATGTCAAATCATCAAGAGCTAGATATTGAATACAAACATGACGCTTTGCTTCATTGAACTCAATTCTAAACATATTCTCTTCGGCATTCATATGACTTCTGACATTATTACGATATAAGATTTGATCTTTTGCACTTGTAGTCTTGGATTTTCTATCATTTTCGAATAATAATGTAATTTCTGAAGTTCTTGAATCTGAAACAATAGTATGTAAATGTTTAACAAGAGATTGTGTAACTTTATCAACAGTGTATAATTTATATGCTCTATTACGATAAGCTTGACGCAATGATTCTTCGAACCATTGATGTTCAACGTCACCCTCGATAACTCTTTCAGAAAATGCCAATAATTGTGTATAAGCATCATGTTTGGCAAATTGTAAACCCATATCTTCCAATTGATTTGAAATTAAATTCAAATCTTTAGCAAATTGAACTTCTGAACGTGACTTAATATCATTTGTAACTTCGTCGTTGATGGTTTTAACTTCTAATAATCTATCATATAAAACTCTCAAATGACGGAAGAAAACATAAATGTTGGTATTACCAAACAAATTGAATACTGATCTTTTTTCATTGACAGCATTAGTTTTTTCATTATCATTGATTGAAGTTTGAACCCAAGTATCTGAAGCAGAATCAAAATCATCAACATTCATATCTTCATCAGCAGTCTTAGAACCTTCTTCTTCAGATTCAACTGTACCGTTACCAGCAGAATCATGATTTGGTGAAACCGAACTTTCTGGAGTTTCATCATTTTTTGATTTCAGTTGTTTTGATTTTCGTAAAACGTCTTTTAATAAGTCGGTATCACGATGACGTTTACGACTATTTTCAGAATCAGAAGTTGGTGAAGCAGGTGTTGCAGTTGCAGTGGATTGATTTGATGAATTGGCAGCGTCATCAGGAAGTGGAGTTTGAGAAATTCTTTTAGCTAATTCGGCTTCTGTAGTTTGTGGATCAATTGAAAAAAACAATGAAATAAAAGATTTGAAAAATTCATATAGTCTTTCTCTATCATTTGATGAATATGAATTACTCGAATTCAAGAAAACATAGACTAATTTAGTAATATCAAACAAGACATCATTATCAGTAAAATCATAATCCAATTGTTTTTGAGGTTTTGGGGTTAATGGATGTAATCTTTTGTTAGTTTGCTCTGATTTGATAGTACTTATTTCAGAAACCAATTGTTTTGTAGTTAAAAGTTTTTTATCAGCTTGCTTAAAAGTTAAACCTAAATGATCTAATGACTTGAAGAAAACTTTTTGTTCCATTTCTCTCCAAACTTTGTTCCATTCACGATGAGCTCTTCTCCATTCTTCATCTTTTTGTTTTAGTCTTTTCAAGACCACTGGAACAGCAACAGCTGGATTTTCATGTAATGCATCAATAACTTCAAAACCTCTATCTTTGTTATAAACTTTACGAATAACTTTTTTATAAATAGTTTGAGAAGTATGACCTAATCCATTTGGTAATTTGAAAACTGATTTTTCTTCAGCTGTCATATTTGCAATTCTGTTGGCAATAGTTTCTAAAGTTTGAATTGTTCTTAAATTGGCTTCCATATAGAAATCGTATTCATGTCTTTCTTCTTCAATTCTAAATAAAATTTCCTCATATTGATTTTTACGATGTGCGATGAATCCTGAATCTTCTGAAGCCCAAGTTGGATGACCAACCCACTCATCGTTCAAAACTTCCCAACACATTTCATCTCTACCTGAACATGGCATATAAGTTTCACTTTTTGGTAATTTTCTATAACTTGGACCATAAGGTTTACACAACAATAAATCCAATTGATGTTTTTTATAAGTGATATTTTCAATATGATATGGTTTATCTTCGTAACCAACAAATGTTTTGAACCAATCAAACAGATCACCATGAGATCCAATGAACCCCTCTACTCTTTCAATTAAAGTATCTTTATCAATTAGATCTTGATTGAACAAGTTAACAATCTTTAAAAATTCATTATAACTTTGTTTACTACCAATCGCTTTTTTAACTTTATCGAAAAATCCAATTTCTTCAATCAAATTTGAGGTTTTATGAGGAGGTTGAGCAGGTTCAGGAACACCAGGGACTAATGTTGGAGTAGTTTCATCAACAACTTTGCGCTTTGGAGCCATTGAAACTGATCCACGCATACTTGAAGTTGGGATATCTTTATTTCCCATTCTAGCAGCATCATAGTTTGTCATTTGATCATTTGTAACTTCAAATTTCTTAAGTTTACCAACACTAGGTGGAGAGAAATTACCAACTGGTGGTAATTGTGGTTGACCTTGACCTGGAACTTGTTGCTGTTGATGCTGTTGATGTTGTTGAGCTTGAGCTTGTTGTTGTTGTTGATAATACTCGGTAGTAGCGCCTTGAGGTGCTAATAATCCACCACCATTTGCAGGACCACCATTAGTAGTATCTGGTAAAAATTGTTTAAAATCATCTAATAAATCAGGAGCATTTTGAAATAAAATGGTAACTTGAGAATAAACTTCAGCAATAGGTTTTTGTTCTCTTTGATAAGTTTGTAAAATTTCCAAGAAATGCTTGTAAATATCTGGCTGGTTTGCAAAACGAGTCTTGATTTTATTAACATAACTAATGGCATGATTAAATTCAATTGGACCCCCAGATTTTCTTTCACCTAATTGACCAACACCATTACCTCTATTTGCAGCGGCTTGTAATTGAGACATTGTAGATTGTTCTGGATTAGGACGAGGATATGGATAAGGACCACGATCTTGTGGACGTCCATCTTGATAAGGATCCTGATACATTTCTTCTTCGTGAGGATGTTGTGGAGGCTGCTGGTGATGTTGATGCGGAGCTTGTTGTTGTTGCTGTTGTGGAACACCTGGTTGTGGTTGTGGTTGATTTGGTTGAGATTGAATTTGAAGACCTGAAGCTTCTTGAGCGGCGCCATGGAGTATACCAGATTGTGAAGAATGTGATGGCCAACGTGGTTGTTGTTCAAAAACAATATTTGAATTAGTGTCTGGACGAGTTGTAGTACCCATTGGTGTAGTGACCCTAATTGGATTTGGATCAGAAGGATCTAATGAACATTCAATTCTATAACCCGGAGGCAAAAAAGTATTAAAACCTTGAATTAAACTTGGATGACCTCTGAAAAGAGTAGAGACACGATCAATAACACCTGGAGTATCAATAGATTGACTTTTAAAATCCTTCATAATATCCAAAAAGTGATTATACACGTCTGGACGATTTTGAAACTGAACTTTAACTTGGTCCAAATAAGAAAGGGCATCCTTCACATTCAAAGGTCTATAAGCTGACATTGGAGTACCGGGACCGCTGTGTTGTTTTAAAGGACCCTGTTGTTGCTGCTGAGGCTGTCCTGGAGCTTGTTGGGGCTGTTGTGGTTGAGCTTGAGGTGGTTGTTGTTGAGAAGAAGTTTGTTGTTGAGTTGGTGTTGAAGAAACGCTCTGTTGATTTGGGAGGGTACCTTCGGATTTGACTTGAAAATTTAGAGGAGGCTGATAGGATTGTTAGTGATTGAGTTCTGGAATAAAACAAAAGACAACAGTAAAAAGAATCATTTAATTTTAATCTGGTGTATTTCAATGCAATACTTACTGGATTAAGACCATTGTTGACTGGATTCAACACGAAATTGTGGGAAGGATTACTTAACCCACCAACGTTGATTGAAGGAAGGGAGTAAAATCCACCTAATTAAAAAAGTTAGTATTGATGAAACTAGATCTCAAAAAACAACTCAAAGTATCTCGGAGCTGGATTTATAGCATTCTTCAACCGTACTCTGGATTCTTATAGTCATAAGTGATGAAATGAGTTGTGTTATTGTTGATTTTCTGCTAAAGTCCTTGACCCCGAGTACTTATTATTTCTTTTTGATCATACTCACCAGATTCAAGAGATGAATGGGATGGTAGAGATGATGGAGGTGGTAAAACTGGTGCACCTTGACGGCTATGAGGAAGTTAGTATCATTCTTGAGTGGATAGTCCGAGATGATCAAGTATAACCCATTTGTTGTGGTGTTTTTGCCTTGAATTTTAAGTTCTGAACCATCTCAGTTGTCATTGTCTGTATACATACTGTTGTTGAAGAGGTGGGATCCCAGGTCTGTTAGTCTCTGGAATATCCGCACCAGTCCAAGGATCTTTATTTGACATTATATCTAACTTGTATACCTAAAATGTATTTTTCTTTTGAGTTGGAGGAATGTATTGAAGATGTGTAAGTTGTTTTGTTAAACTTGAAATATCAAATTTTTGTTGATAGTAAGGATTCTAATTTCTCAGGAAAAACAATAAATCTAATTGACACTAAATGAACAATTGAAAGCAACAATGACAGTCGTTAACAATGACACAGTTCTTCGATATTTAAGCTAGATTTATACCTTGATATTGAGAACTATAATGCTTGTTTTAAATATCTCTGCTAATGCTTTACAATTCCTGGAACACAACCAGTACGCACGAGTACAAATAAGTCTGGCTATATGTCGAGAAGTTTCCGTACGCGCACTGCACACGCCGCGAATTCGGCTGAGGGTAACCGCCCGAGAGCAGAAAACACATTCGCGGTGGTCGGAGCAGTGTTTCGAGTTGGAAAATCGAAGCAGGGTAAATCTTCCAGAGTGTTTTTTCAGCACGGCCACTACTTCACGAACTTTTCAAATTCGCTGGAGTATTACAACATTGAAGGCATATTTATTAGTTGTGTTTTGAACTCTACAATAGATCCCTCCTCCCCCATATTAGCACACAATGAATGCTCCAGATCGTTTCGAATTGTTCATTTTACCAGATGGTGTACCAAAGTAAGTGACCATACATCCACATTGTTTCTGAAAAAATACATCCTATTTGCTATCAACAACAATAAAACAATACATTATAAATAAGCTTTACTAACATCACTACCTTTTCAGACTAAAAGTTGAACCAGACTCAAAAGTTCCAAACGCTGCAATTGTCACATTTGAAAAAGAAGATCATACACTAGGTAATCTATTAAGGGCTCAATTATTGAAAGATGAAAGAGTAGTATTTGCCGCTTATAAAGTTGAACATCCATTATTTGCAAATTTTGTAATGAGAATTCAAACTGAGGAAAATTACTCACCAAGAGAAGCTTTGAAAAACGCTTGTAATAGTGTTATATCGCAACTCTCTGTGTTAAGAGAAAGATTTAGAAATGAATGGGAATTGAAATCTTTAGCTACTGATGGTGCTGATTTTGATTAAATCAATTGAAATATTTCAACAAGAATAAAAGAGGAAGGGAAAAATGAAATTTAAAACAATCACCTGTGTATATTATTAATAAGACTGTATATTAGTTATGATTGAGTTTTCGTATCTGTTCGTGCCAATGTTACCAAACCATGGTAGGATTAATTTAAGCATAATAAATTACATTAAGCGATTCTGCTTATAAGGGATAGATATTAGGAAGCAGAAAACGAATGGAGAAAACGTAAGTTATACGCTGGCATTACTACAATATCGCTTCGTAATTAACTTTTTCAATATATTAATGCAGTTGCTAAACTCTCTTTTAACTAAAATGGAAATGAATAAATGAAATGTTGACCACTTGTGGAATGTAAATTATATGATTATCTATCAATCAGGTATACGGTGTGTCTAAAGCACCATATAATGGGTATCAAATGTTATTGAAGTCATCAATGAATGGGTGAAATATATGAAAAAAATGAACAAGAAAAGTAATCAATAATGCATCATGAAAAAAAAAAAACTGAACATGGGAAATTCAAATATATAAAAAAAATCTGTTTTCATTTCTTTCAAAAAATAATAATTAGATTAAAAATACAAATAATGTGTTGTTCTCTGAAACTGCAACTAAGTGTTGTTAATTTTGTCTCTTAAAGCTTCCTTAATCAATAAAAGTTTTTCTTCTAAACCAATATCTATGTTGACACTTGGGAAACCACCTTCTCTAATGACATTAGCCAACATACAAGTTTCTGATGTACGGTCTGGTGAGATATAAGTAATCACAGAACCTGTCTGTGAAATACAAATCTTGTGATGATCTCTAAAATTGAATTGAATGGAACCATTACTCATTTCAAACATCACATATAAATCATATCTTGTATATCTTCTTAAAAAGATTTCTTCTTGCTCTTCAATCAAAGAATCTTCTTCATTAGAAACTCTGCATAAATTAGTCTTCATGTATCTTGCAAAGAAATCGGCTATCTCAACTTGTCTCGATAACTCAGATGGAATGTAACCTAATTTATATTCAGATGCAACCCATCCTTCAACAGCATCATTGGATATATACCAAAAACTATCAGAATGGTTGACACGCAACAGTGTGTTACCATCATTGAAAAGAACACCAATATCATCTGAAGATAATTGATATGAGAACCCATGTTTATTTGAATAATCGACCCATTTACTAATTAAAGTTGGTGTTCTTAAATTGACATCCATGGCATAATTGTTGTGAACTCTCATTCTTGCTTGGCGTTCTGCAATTGAAATACCATTCAAAGTATTGGTACATTCTTGTTTCAAAATTGACTCTGATAGTTTGGTAATTGGTGATTTAACAGTTTTCTTATGAGAACGATCATCATCTAATCTTCTAGCTTTACCCAATTTGGACGATGAGTCTTCAATCTTTCTTGGACGAACCGAAACGTCTGTCACTTCCTTGTATTTGTTTTTGGTGTTACCAGGAGATAATGATTGAGGTAAAATAGTTTTTGGTTTTTCTGACTCCAAATCGGATCTTAAAATCTCAACTGGGTTTTTATGTGATGATTGAATTAAACCGCAATTTCTTTTCGTGTTCATAAAATTCATTTGAGATTGGGCCCTGTCTAGATAACTATAATCTGGAACGCTAACTAAAGTTTCAACAGTGATCTTTTCTGGGAATGGGCCTTTAAAAAAATCATATTCTATAATTTCATCTAAACTTGGTCTTTTCAATGGATTAGTTGATAAAATATCTTGAATCAAGACTTTGGCTTCATCAGAAATTGGTTTATCTTCTGGGAACCCATAATCATTTGTTTTGATTCTTTCATAAATTAATGAAACATCTTTAGATTGAAAAGGTGGTTTACCAACAAGAAGAGCATAGAGCATAACACCAATTGACCAGATATCCACTTCATAACTGTGACCTGTAGTTTTACCAGTTAAAACTTCTGGAGCAATATAATTTGGCGTACCGCAAATAGTATATTTACGATCTTTATCAGCGTGTAAAACAGCTGCTAAACCAAAATCACCAATCTTCAAATTCATGTCAGGATCAAAAAAGATATTACCTAATTTCAAATCTCTGTGAATAACTCTTCTGGTATGCATATATCTAATACCAGCAATAACTTGTATCATGAAAAATCTAACTTCTGGTTCTGTAAGGACTTTTCTCTTTTTTAATAAATCCATTAATGATTGATTTGGACAGATTTCTAAAAGAATATAGACGTTGACATCATCTTCAAAACAATCAACAAATTGAACAATGTTTGGGTGTGACATTGACTTATGAATCTTGATCTCTGAAAGTAATTTAGTTTTAGTTTTATCACTTTTAATAGAAGCTTTGGCAACAGTTTTAGCAGCAAAGACATCACCGCTGTCATCTCTAATTTGGAAACATCTTGCAAACCCACCTTCACCTAGGAATAAACCTCTTTTGTAATCTTTACCTGTTCTAGTACGGATCAATGATGGTGGAGTCTTACATAGTGCCGAAAGCTTTTCCTTCTTCTTTTTTGGCTTTTCTTTCGGTTGTTGTTGTTCTTGCTCTTGCTCATTTGGTAAAACTGCCTTAACTTCAGCTTCACCTATTCTTCTAGTTGATTTTAATGGAGTAATTTGTTGGTTTTGGATCTTTGATCTGGCGTTCAATTCTCTTTGACCAAGAGCTTGTAACGGTTGACCTCTTACAGCAGCCATGATTGTGATATTGGTAAATTAACTGATGTTGATGATGATGTTGATTGTGATTAAAGTTGTTGATGAGATACAACTAAAGCAACTTACTTCCTAGTGAATGGTAAGACAGTTGGTGGGATCAAATTATAGAGTTGTCTTTATGATGTTAAGCGCTACCACAAAAAGGAAATTTTAAATATCTTCAGTTGGAATGAGCTTTGAACCAAAAAGAATGTGAGTTTTTGCAACCAAATGATGAAGACAAAAAAACTAGAGCGGAATAGCTGTAAAGACGAATGCTTGTAATAAGACCAGCTTGAAGATACGGACCTATATTTCAAAGAACTATGTGATTTATAAAGTGCTGGAACTAATCTTTTTATTTTATGTATCCAAAATTTGATGCTCAAGTTATGTTTGTTTTCATTTTCCTAGAGCCTGCCCCGATGGGGAAATATGTAAATAATAACAATGCTTTGGTTTGGAGCGTTGTCGCAATTCGCGGTCCTGAAATGCCCTAAAAGAGTTTAATAATAACAGATCAAGAATCAGATTCACATATACGTTTAGTTAGAGATTTAATAGCACGGTTCCTGAGCTCATTAGATGCGACTCTGCGATACACATAGTGTGTTGTGGAATAGCTCTTTTGAGAATGAAACAGATTTGGCTCTTGTGTTTACTCATTAACCATTTGAGGCGAAACATCAAATACCCTTGAGAGCAAGGGTGCTTCTGTCTAACTATGATTGGGTCTCTCGAAGTAAAAACAAAACTAATTACGGTCTAGTTAAGTAGTTTATAAATTAGTACTCTCTGAAACATTGCTTTCAAAGAGCTTACACATGTACCGTTTCTTGTGCATTTTGATCTCTGATCTTTCATTAATAGATAGATCCCACCAGATCTTGATGTAATTTTCTGAGGCTACAAAAATCAGTCACCTGACGCCTCACATGTTTTTCACATGACCAGTTTCACCATTCGCGAACTTTTCACAAAAAGAAAAGCAAAGCTTCACGTAGACACAGAAAAGGCTCGAATTTTTGGCATTTGCCCAAAACTTGAACTTTTAATTTTACATTCTGCAACAACCTTCAAAGGGTCAATCTAATTAGAAAAGCTATATTTGTTGGACTTGCAATACAATCATTTGGATTCCAAAAGTTTCAAAATTAATTATTTGCTTCACATCCTAGATTTCATAATCGTGGTTCCAAAAATAATCACGGTTCAACATATTATTGTTTTTTTTTTAACTAAATAATCAACCAAATCAAAGTATCTATCATTTTGAACAGCTGGCAATTCATAGTCTCCATTGCAAATAAGCTTGTCCTTTGAAGATGTCAGACTCCGAAGATGATATTGTTCTTGCTCGCAGAACTAAAAGTAAGTTGGATTATTTATTTGGTGGAGATCCGACGATCTCATCGAATCTATTATAATAGACGCGATATCAGGAATATTAACACCTATCCTCAGAACAACCAAACTCAGTCGCCAAAGATGAGAGTGATGATGACGTCCCATTATCTCAATTGAAATCTAGCGAGACATCAGTGGAAAGTCCTCCTAAAAATACTAACGGTAGTGCTACAAAGGGCAGTTCAGAATCCAAAAAAACATCAACAACTAAACGTAAAACACCATCAAGTTCATCTCAACCTAAGAAAAAGATAAAGAAAGAAGTGAAAGAGGATGATGATGATAAGCCTGTTGCTGCCAAAAAGAAAACCGTTGCTACAAATGGTGCTGCTAAGAAGGCTAAGAAGTCAACCAAGGAAGAAACGCCAAAAAGTGAAGAACCAGAAGAGGATATCTATAGATGGTGGGAAGATCAGAAAGAGGATGATTCTATTAAATGGGATACGCTAGAACATCACGGGGTTATGTTTCCTCCAGAATATGAACCATTACCGTCACATGTTAAGATGTATTATGATGGTAAAGCTGTCGATTTGCCCCCAGCGGCTGAAGAAGTTGCAGGTTTCTTTGCCGCTTTGATTGAAACTGATCATGGTAAAAACCCTGTTTTCCAAAAGAATTTTTTTCATGATTTCCTAGAAGTTTTAAAAGAATCTGGGGGCTGTAATGTTGAAATCAAAGAATTCGAAAAATGTGACTTCACCAAGATGTACAACTATTTTGAAATAAAGAAAGAAGAAAAGAAAGCTATGCCAGCTGCTGAAAAGAAAAGATTAAAAGCTGAAAAGGAGAAAGAGGAAGAACCTTACAAATACTGTTTGTTGAATGGTAGAAAAGAACAAGTCGGTAATTTCAGAGTTGAACCTCCAGGTCTTTTCAGAGGTCGTGGTGCACATCCAAGAACCGGTAAATTGAAGAGACGTGTTAGACCAGAAGATATCATTTTGAACTTGGGTAAAGATGCTAAAATTCCAGAAGCTCCACCTGGTCATAAATGGGCCGAAGTTAGACATGACAATACAGTTTCTTGGTTAGCAATGTGGAGAGAAAATGTATTGAATGCTGTTAAGTATGTTAGATTTGCTGCTAATTCATCATTAAAAGGTATGAGTGATTTTAAAAAATTCGAAAAAGCTAGAGAATTGAAATATCATATTGAAGCAGTCAGAAAAGATTATAGAAGTATGCTACGTGATAAATTGATGTTAAATCGTCAAATTGCAACTGCTACTTATTTGATTGATATTTTTGCCCTTAGAGCTGGTGGTGAGAAATCGGAAGATGAAGCTGATACAGTCGGTTGTTGTTCTTTAAGATATGAGCATATTACACTAAGTCCGCCAAACACTGTTGTTTTTGATTTCTTGGGTAAAGATTCTATCAGATTTTATCAAGAAGTTCAAGTTGATGATCAAGTTTTCAAAAACTTGAAACTTTTCAAGAAAGCACCAAAGAAACCTGGTGATGAATTATTTGACCGTTTAGATCCATCAATTTTAAACAAACGTTTCCAAAGTTATATGCCTGGTCTTACTGCTAAAGTTTTCCGTACTTATAATGCTTCAAAAACTATGCAAGATCAGTTAGAGCTGATTCCAAATGAAGGTACAGCAAATGAAAAAGTCGTCAAATTCAACGCTGCTAATAGAACTGTTGCCATTTTATGTAACCATCAGCGTACCGTTGCCAAGGGTCATGAAGCTGCTATTCAAAAAATAAATGATAAAATAAAGGAAATGTTATGGCAAAAGATTAGACTCAAGAAAATGATGCTGCAACTAGACAAGAATTTGAAAAAGAAAAAGCCAAAGTATTTTGAAGAATTAGATGATATCAGTAAAGAAGATGAACTTGAAATTCATAAAGTTATTATAGAAAGAGAGCGTGATAAGCAGCATAAAAAATTCAAAAGAGATAATGAAAAAAGGCAAGAGGCTGGTGAAGATCCATTACCTGAAACAGAATTGAAAGAAGCTTTGAAAAAGGTTGATGAACTAGAAAAAGAATATGCTAAAGAAGCTAAATCTGGTAAACCAGAAATAAAACCTGCAAATGTCACTATCGATAAATTAGAAGCTCAAGTTGAGAAGCTAGATCAAAGAATCACGAACACTTCAATCCAATTAAAAGATAAAGAAGATAACTCTGAAGTTTCTTTGAGTACATCAAAGATCAATTATATTGATCCAAGATTATCAGTTGTTTTCTGTAAGAAATTTGATGTTCCAATTGAAAAGATCTTCACCAAAACTTTAAGAGATAAGTTCAAATGGGCTATTGAATCTGCTGATGAAAACTGGAGATTCTAAGAAACCGTATGAACACTTCACATATCTTTTTGTAATATAGAACGCGAGTTTTAATATATAATTTTAATTACAACTGTTTTAGCATTATAGTTCTATTTGTAGTATCTACACCCAACCAATGGACTTCAGTAAAAGGATCGTATGAATCCATCAAAGCAAAAGCACGATGTGTTACAACTCTATTCTAAGATTCAAATCGATCTCTTTCCTCATCCAAAATGATTGTGTAATTTCCCTTTTAAAACCCAAACTTCACTAGAAATGATGAACAAAGCGCCATTAATGACCATCTTTGTCTGTAAGCCACATGTATTCCTGAAACTTATAATACTAACAAGGACAAGATTTGCCAAATGCTGCTTCGAGTTGCTATAGAATGTTATCAAAGTATGTACTTTGTCCTTTCGCGTGTGTATAGTTTATTTGAGAAATACGCGTTATTTTGGAAAAATGAATCGCGTATGCGCATTCTATACTTAAACCCGCATTAGTGAACCCCTTTGAGCTGAAATACCCTGATTTTTTCATTAAAGCTTTAACAGACTTATAAGAAGTGCTAAATCTTCTTTGATACCTTGAGGTCCTAGTTGTTGTCAATATTATTTTACCTTTTGATCTTTTTTTTTGTTTTAATCCTTGAGCAATTACTTTCATTTATATCCAACTATTCTCTACTTTTCAGGATTCAATAGCATTTGACACTTTCATAAACTATATTAATTATATTACTGATACAAAAAGGATACATAGGATGAAGGTCTTTAACATAATACTAGTGGCGTTTATAACGCTGTTATCTTATACCATAGCTGATGGTAGTTCGGGTTCTTCTTCAGGATCAATGCCAAAATCATTACAATCAAAAGATGATGCTAGTGCATCATCTACTGCTTCAGTTGCTAGTTCAACTGCATCAAGCTCTGCCCAATCATCATCAGGATCATCACAAGTATCATCAACATCATCAGCTGGCTCCAGTGGTTCCAGTGGCAGTTCATCACATCCAAAAATCACTTCTTCATCAGGCTCATCAGGGATGCCAAAAATCACAACAACAGCAGATTCAGGATCAAATTCAACAAGCTCGTCATATACGGTTACATTCACTCCAATAGTTCCAACTGCTTCAAATCCAGAAATTCAAATGGCAACATTACCACAAGGTACAACATTCATTGCAGTTGGTGGTGTTTTAGGTGTTGTGTTTTCAGTACTTATTGTTACAAGATTGATTATGGCATTCATATCTTTCCAAGCTGCAAAGAAGGGGAAAATGGCACAAAATCAACAGAAAGAATTTGATTATGATCCTTCTTTATTCCAAGAAAAAGATTTAAAGAAGCATACAAGTCGTGCTTCAATTTATTCGCTTGGTTCAACCTCAACACTTAATGTTTTAGGATCACAAGCATCAATGGAGCAAATGATTGCACCAAGTGGGAGATCTTTAAGAACAGCATTAATGAACAATAATTCAAGAGCCTCAATGTTCATATCACCAACAGAGATGTTGGCAAATCAGCATATATACAACAATCGTGGCTTTGAAGATCAAGGTTACCTTTCATATGATTCACCAATTGAAAGTCCGTCTACGGGTGCTTATACACATACCCCAACGCATAGTACATTTGATAACTTACAAGATGCAAATCGTGATGGACGTAAAGTTAAATCAAGACCACCAAGTGTTTTCATGGAACAATTGTTTGATGATGATGATGATGAATCAATACGAAGTGGTTATGAATATGATAGTGAAGCTCATAATAAAGTATAAAGACACTTGAATATATCACAAAAACTAAAACAAGCATTTCATTATAGATCGATAGAATCAGTACAAAGTACATTTGCATATAGTAGAAGTCGTAGTTTGATCGAATCATCTGTAGGATCAAGACTGTACAATTGGCTTAACATGTGTTTAGATTATTGAGAATGGACCTAGATCGCGTCCTACAGGCATTTCAAGATCAGAAGATGTGTATTGAGGCCGTCCAGTTGTTATTTATTCCTCTGTATAATGGTGAATAAATAATCTAAGATCGTCAATGAATAATATATAAATCAATAAATAAATAAATAGTTTGAATAAATAGTTTGAATAAATAAATAATAAATAAACATCTCAAAAGTTGAAAAGATGAGTGACTTCAAATTAATCAGCGATCAACTTCACCAAAAACTAAATCGAGTGTTCCTATGATCGCTACGACGTCTTATAATATTAGTTAGTACGGCCCTTCTTCTAATTCCAAAAAAGATAATACTTACCAGCCAAAAAGTTACCTCTTGAAATGTGATCAAATGCACCAAGATGAGCGAATCCAGGAGTTCTAATCTTACATTTGTATGGTCTTTCTGATCCATCACTAACTAAATAAACCCCCATTTCCCCTTTAGGAGCTTCAATAGGAGCATATGATTCACCTTGTGGGACGGCATAACCTTTTGTAAACAAAAGGAAATGATGGATCAATGCCTCCATATCTTCCTTCATCAAACTTCTTGGTGGTGGTGAAATTTTATAATCTTCAACTTTAACACTACCTGGTGGCATATCGTTGCAACATTGTTCAATAATTCTTAAAGATTGTCTAAATTCAGCCATACGACATAAATAACGATCATAACAATCACCATTTAACCCAACAGGAATATCAAAATCAACACGATCATAAGCATCATAAGGTTGAGCTTTACGGATATCATAAGGAACACCAGATCCTCTCAAAATAACACCGGTACAACCATAATTTTGAGCTTCCTCTGCAGTGATGACACCAACACCGATGGTTCTTTGTTTCCAGATTCTATTATCTGTTAACAATTCTTCTGTTTCATCAATACGATCGCCAAATTGTGTAGCCCACATATAAATATCATCTAATAAACGTTCAGGTAAATCTTGGGAAACACCACCTGGTCTGAAATAAGCTGCATGTAATCTTGCTCCAGAAACTCTTTCATAAAATTCCATT
Organism: Hansenula subpelliculosa; assembly: GCA_030582255.1. Classification (NCBI taxonomy): domain Eukaryota; kingdom Fungi; phylum Ascomycota; class Saccharomycetes; order Phaffomycetales; family Wickerhamomycetaceae; genus Hansenula; species Hansenula subpelliculosa. The sequence continues at coordinate 127,684 of JAKTWW010000008.1, forward strand.
AATTTTTCACGTTCTTCAAACCCCCATAAAAATGGGGTTAATGCACCAACATCCATAGCATGTGATAAAACAGACATTAAATGGTTTAAAATTCTGGTTATTTCACCAAACAATGTTCTAATATATTTAGCTCTCAATGGAATTTCAATATTCAATAATTTTTCAGTGGCTAAAGAAAATGATAATTCATTGGTCATCATAGAAACATAATCCAAACGATCAAAATATGGTAATGCTTGTAGATAGGTTTTACTTTCGATCAATTTTTCAGTTGCTCTATGAAGTAAACCAATATGAGGATCAGCTCTAATGACTTCTTCACCTTGTAATTCTAAAATTAATCTCAAGACACCATGAGCAGCAGGATGTTGAGGACCAAAATTCACAGTGAAGTGTCTAATTTTGGAATTTTGTTGATCTGATGGCATATCAGTATCTTCACTTGTGGTCTTTAACTCCTCTAATTCAATACTAGGTTTGTAAGTTCCAATTGGATTGTTTATAGGTTCCTTAACGGGGAAAGTAAATGGAGGATCCTTCTTAGGAACATAAGCTTCATATTCACTTTCGTTTAGTTTGTGAGTATGCGATAAGCACCTAACAAGCGGCCTTGTAACCTTAGGATCTAGAACACCTTTCATAAAGGTGGCCCTAGAAATGGATCTGTGAAGCATGGTTTATTTCCTTTATTATCCCTTAAATTCCTGCTGAAACCAAACAAAGTGCAACAATACTGACAAAACACAGCACCGACAAAATTTTGAATGCAATATTCTATTCAATTCGGCAAGTGGTACAGCGACTAACTGATCCACTATTTTACTGAAAGAGGATTTATTGTTTTCTAAAAGATTAAACCAATAAAGTCATCCTTAAAATAATATAAAAAAACTCGTTCACGAAAAGCTCCCCCATAAAAAATACAAATTGATACGAGACACTCCAATATAAATATCTTGTTAGGCGCAACATCGTTTTATTCATTAATTAAAAGCTTTTATACAAATACATTTTATTTGTTTACCCACTGTATTCATCAATGACACTTACTGGTTTAACATATGTCCCTATTGGATTATACTTAATTTCATCAAGCCCAAATGCTTGAGGACCACCAACTTCTAAGCCTTTGGCAGTATCTGTCCAATGATTAGATGGTGAAATTGCAAGAACGAAAACGACTAATCCATATTTATAATCTGGAGTCCCTATAGCTTCTCCGGAGTCAGCATCAATTACAGTAATCAAATCGGGAACTGATGCAATGATTTCACCATCAAGACTAGCGTATATGTTTTCATTTTGGAATGGGATCTTCAAAGTTTGTGATGAATCAGTATTTTCAATAATAACTTCACCGAAAACATAACCTTTATGAACCTTCTTTTCTACTCCTATAACTTTACCTTCAAACAATTTCTTAGCAGCTGTTGGTTTAACTGAGTTGATTATGTGATTTGGTAAATTTTCAATATCACTTTGTTGTCTAGCGAGAGTCACTGCTCTACCAATTCTCCAAGCTAATGAAATACTATTCTTAATAACCAAAGAATTAACATCTTTAATTGATGAGACTAACCCAACAAATGATCCTAATTCAGATAATGCAGATCTAACAATTTTTTCAGCATATTGATTTGTTTTTGTCTTGGAAACTCTAACATCATTCCCATTCCCGTCACTAAACGCACAAGGTGAGTAAAAAGAATCTTCAGAAAGCACTACTGGTGTTATTTGCCAAATCATCGGATATGCTCTACCCATTAAATCTGCGTCTAAAACTTTAGTGCCTAATTCAGCACCTAATAACAATCCTTGAAATCCATTACCACCACCAATTTCTAATGATACGACTGTTTCAATATCACCATTTAAGTTTAATAAATTATATGCGGTTTTAATTTCTGAGCCTTGTAATCTTTCATTTGCGACCGTTGGTGAGCCACAAAATCCAACTGATATTGATTCATAATTTTGCTTGAAATCAACATCAACAACTTTCATTTCTAGACCTTGTTTGAGTAAGTTTTTAGCTATGAGGTATTGTGGATATGGGTCACCACCACCACCACAGCCAAGAATGTATGTACCGATTCTTAAAAATTCTAAATCTGTCTGACTTATTATCCATTCTTTGTTAATTGTGATCTTAGGCTTGTAGTCTTCAACTTTCTGTACCATTAAATCATCATCATCGTCGCTTCTCATTGTGTTTTTAGAAAAAGATACTTCTTGATCACTTTGTTCAACAAATACATCTTGAGGTATTGTTTCTTTCAATTTAGCAAAATCGACATCTGCAACTACTTTAACTTCAAATCTATGCAAATCCACATATGGTAATTCCTCTGAGCTTATATCTACCACTGAAATAGTTGATTCTAAGGCCCCATTAGCTAGAGCTTTCACAAAAGCTTGTTTTTTTAATTCTTCAATAATCACATCTTTTTCATCAACTTTACCAAATTTTTGAGCAACTGCACTTATCTTACCGATAGCTGCCCCAATAGCGTTTGCAATTTGAAAATACTTTGGTCTCCAAACTTCAGAAGCTCCTCTTATGGTTTTAGGTAAAATGAAAGAGCCACCACCAACTACTAACACCGGGATATCAATTGGGGAAGTTTTCATCTTATCAATAACTCTTTCAATCATTATTAGGACTTCTTTTTCATATTTAACCTTCAAATCATTAGAAACTTTCCCCTTGACTCTTGATTTATCACCAATTGATAAGATAGGATTCTCGACAACATCTTCATTGTCCAGTTCAACCGAGACTGCTATATCAGAGGTAGTTAAAATGGAACCACCACCAACAATCGATTTAGCAAAATCATTACCCACAGAATCAGGTCCCACTGTAACATGAGACCCGTGATCTCTTACAATAGACCCACCACCGAGTCCAATACTTTCCACTTGTGGCATTGATAATCTTGTCTTGACACCACCGATGAATGAATACGATGAAGTCTTTCTAGGATATGAACTAGGTAATAATAATCCAACATCAGTTGTAGTACCACCAACATCCACCACTATGACACTTTGACCTTTAAACTTGTTTAAAAGGAAAGAAGCACCTCTCATTGAGTTTGTAGTACCTGATGAAAATGTTTTTATTGGGATTTTTAAAGCTTCATTGATTGTAAGAACAGTACCATCATTTTGTGTTAATAAAATAGGAGCATCAATTCCAGAAGATCTAACCGCTTTGGAAAAAGCCTTAATGATTTTGTTTGCAAAATTTTTAACAGCAGCGTTCAATATTGTTAAATTTTCACGTTCTAGTAATCCAATCCCACTAAGATCATTTGATAACACGATATTAGCATCAGGAATTTCTTTTTGTAAGATTTCCAATACTTTTTGTTCTTGTTCTTGGAAAACAGGTGAGAAAATACCAGTGATGGCAATTGATTTCAAACCTAAAGTTCGTATCTTTTTTGCATGATTTCTAACTTCTTCTTCATCAATTGGTAAGATTTCATTACCATCAACATGGTATCCACCTTTAATCAACCCTTTATATCCATCTAACAAATATTGTAAGTCTTTTGGAAAATCTGAGAATGGAGGAACATTATGAGAATAAGGTCCAGAAATTCTCAACACTGCAATTTTATCTAAACGAGCTTGATCCCTTTCCACAATGGCATTAATGAAATGAGTAGTACCGATAGTTACTGATAAAATATCATCTTTGGAAATACTAGGTTGTGATTTGAAAAGTTCTTGGATTGAGTTTTGAATCCCTTCAGATACATTGTTGGTTGTTACTTGTTTATTCCATGAAATAACTGCACTGTTATTGTCTTTTGATGATGGGTTTAGTAAAACGGAATCAGTATTTGTTCCACCCACATCAATCCCTATCAAATATTTCGTCATGATTTCTCTGCCTCTCTGACTCTATCTTTTAGATGACTTGTTCACTTTTTCAAAAAATGATGCTGCAGATATGTATACCAGCTTCAACTTGCTTGAATATATGCTTAAGAAATGTGTGAGTTGAAGCGATAAAAGAGTAGTTTTATTTGCAATTTGCAAATATCATCAAACATCAAGCAGAATTACCAACCAACAAACAGCATTTTTCGCTTTTGGTCGCGGTAGACTTGATCCTCTCGGGGCTTTCCGTTTTGGGACAGCGCTCGAGCCCAGCGACAACAGCCCAGAGTGGTATTTGAGGTACAAGGAGATTGCCAGAAGGGAGCAGACTATACAACGTCTTTATAATGACGAGGGACCAAATAAGTCAAGGTACCAAATTCCAATGATTCCAACTTCCAGCTCAATTTCTGAGATTAAGCGAGTATCTTGCAACTAAAGTGTCCTCAATTATTAACCAGGTATCCATATGTCTCTCCCAGCAATATGGGCCTTGACTATTTACAAAATTCACCTGTTCATAGCTGTGCTGATGCATGCTTCACGGTTCATCAAACTTCATGGAATATGATGCACTTGTCAAAACGGCCCTATCATGGGGCGTCGAGTGTCTAAGCTAAGCGGAGATCCCACTGCTTAAAAATTCACTGCCTATTACCACTATCGCCTATCGCCTAGCGCCTAGCGCCTAGCGCTTCCTAGTTCCAAGTTTCCTGTCTAGCTCGTTTCTTCAAGTCAGAAAATCTGCAGTCGTTAGACGGCAGGCTGCAGACTCCCATCAACTCCTATCTTGGTTTCCACCTTCCAAACACACGTCCGCAGTGCGGATCAGGGGCTGCGGGCCTAGCTTCCCACCCGAGCCCGTCCTTTGCAGTGCTCTCTCTGCCGGGCGCCAGATTCTGTGGTCTCACAACCGCAGACTTCTCCGTCTGAAGTGAAACCAGTGGCATTTAGCTCCAGGCTGGCCGTGGAACAAATACCAAATCATCCGAAAGTAGAGAATGGTGGGTATTCATACGCTCTTTAAAGAGAGAACTATCAGTGTGAGTTGAGTTGACAGGAAACATAGCACAAGTAGATGTGGATTCAAACCTAAGATATGGTACTACATTGAGCACGTACTTGTGTTGATAAAGTAGCGGACATGTCGAAAACTGGTGTTGATGTTCATATATACTCGTGATCCATTTCCGTAGTTCATCTCTGTACAACAAAAATTGAGAAAAGTGGTACATGATACAGTGAATCATGATCTTGACGACTCTCGAGGACATTCACTACTTCAAATGTTGCAAATAGTAAGAGCCGAGGTTGGAATTGAAGTAAACCTTAAGCATAAAAGTTAAAACAAAGATAGACAATATTTTCCATAACTCATTCTTCATACATCAAAATTGTATGATTTTGAATACTATTCAAAAATTCACAGTCTGAAATAATTCAATGTATTCAAGACTAACTTCGTGTAATGTATGAAGTAATCGGGTGAAGTGGTCACTTGTGAAGTGCCTCTCAATTGCTTTCAAGCTTTTCTGCACAACGGCGTGGAATCAAGCCCTGTGTAGAAACCAACGACATCAATTAATTTAATTATATATAGTAATATGTGTAGCAATATGTGTTAGAAAGTTTAGGAAATATCTGAATGTCGCAGTTTATATAAAACTCAGTCAATTTCCAAAATTGAATGAATCAATTGAATTTAATATTATACTTCTGCTAATTGGTTCAAGTTTCGAAATCAAACTCAATTAATTAGACCACAAACTACAGACATGTGACGAAGATTGTCAAAAATGATATAATACATTAGAAACGCCTTGACTCTTGACATTTGAGCAACAATATTAAAATGAAAAGAAGAAGAAAAAATAATTGAATGATAAGAGAACCATTAAAAAAATTGTATCATTTATCAATACTATTTTAATATGAAACAAAAACAAAAACTTAAACTATGAACATAAAGGAACAACGAATAAAACAAATAAAACGAATAAGACGAATAAAAAACAAATATAATACAAAAAACCCCAGTTGAAAAGTTTCATCTTTTCTAGTGTGAAGGTCTTACATCAAGCTATTCTATAACCTGAAAATTCTGAATAATACATATTATTCAATTCATCAATCCCTTGAGGTCCAACATCATTCCAGAATGAATCAATACCAGTGAAATTGATCTCCATTGGAGTTGTTTGTCTAACGAATCCATCGGATGTTATACCATTATTATTATTTTCAATTGACTGTTGCGCTGCTAATTGTTGTAATGGATATCCTTGTTCTTGAACAGTACCAAGATTAGCAGTTGTGGTCTGTGATTGAATTTGTTGTTGATGTTGATGTTGATGATGTTGTTGCTGCCGTTGCTGTTGAAGTTGTTGAGCAGCCAATTGTTGTTGAAATTGTTGTTGCAATTGTTGCTGGTGTAATCTTTGTTGTTGATGTTGTGAGTCATCACCAGTATGATCAACTGAATTAGATTGAGCACCATCTTGACCACCTTGCATTTGATGAATTGCTTGAGCTTTTAATAATTGCAATTGTTTACCCATAACATCTTCATTTGAATCTGATTGCGGTTTTCTAATTTCTTCAAATTTTTTAACAGATTTCCCAATTAATTCAGCATTGACTAAAGTACCCAATTGATTTTTAGAATCAAATGTGTTCTTCTCTTCTACTGGTGGTTCATTACTTGATCTTCTATCAACTTTATCAATAATGAAAGAAACTGTACATTTTTGTAAATAATGTTCAGTCATATCTTTACCACCAAAAACATTTGAAACAATATCTTTTTGATCTTTTTCTAAATCAACCAAATTCTTGTTTAAACTATTTTTCAATGCATTCAAAACTTTAAAACTTTCCTTCAATACTTCAGGTTTTAATATGAAAACTTCTCTACCCAAAATCTCCAAATCTTTCAACATCCAATCAATATCCTGATACAACGCACTTTGATCTTGTAATGAAATTTTATGATTTAATAATAACAACATTGATTGAATAATTGACCCAGTGAATGATTGATGAATTTGTGATAAAAATAAAGGATTTTTCAAATCATAAATTTTTCTTAAACGTTTATAAACTTCAAATAATGCTCTTGCAGAGGTAACACCAACTTCCCATGCAATTGGAATATCATCAGAAAGATAATTTTGATAAATTCTAAATCTATGGATACAAATGCAAGTATGTAACATATGATGTTGAAATTGGATTTTTGGATCAGAAAGACTTGGTAAATTACCATATTCATCCATTTGGAAAAACCAACCTTTGTAACTATCACATAATTCAATATCAATTTCAACAAGACCTTTAAATAATTGATCTTCAACTTTATCTAAATCAGTTTTGAGTTTTTGTGAAGTTTCTCTAATCTCATGTTCTTTTTCATATACACCGTTCAATATCTTCATCATTGTTGCACGATAAATGTTGAATGAATTATCAGTAGCAACTGCATTTGATCTGATAACAATTGAATCTTTAGTAATATCTGAATCGTTAGAATTGGCAGGTAATGGAACGCGATTGTTATATGATCTAATTAACGGTTTAACACCTAATGATAAAGCTCTAAAAGTATCACATCCACAAATATCCCACCAAAGTCTTCTCTTCATTTGAACTTCCAACAAATTTGGATTTTCTTTATCAACTTTATCTAATCCCATATTTAATGCATCTTTAATTGCTTTTTCCAAGATTTCATTTAATGCTTCAGCTCTTTTTGTGGCATAAAAATATAACTGACATAATGAAAAACATTGCAAAGTGTAAATATTAAATTGGGTTGGATCACTCTGCATAGAATCCCAAATATTAATACACTCTCTACTTGCATTAAACCAAATATTATGAGATTTTTCAATTTCTTGAGATGAAATGTTAATTAAACCTTTTGGTAAATGAATAGCAGCTAATGATAAAACCATAAATAAAACAGCTAGCCATCCAACATCAACATTTTCAGGATCTTTCCAAAATTCTTCACATTCTCTAAGAAATGAAGGATGATGTAATGGGTGATAAATATAATCAATGTTTTGTAGATAAAAATTCACCAAGACTGTGGTTTGGATTTGTGAAGGCAATAAATTTAGGTATTTAGTCTTATATTCATTCTTGGAAGATTTTCTTTTAGGATCATTAGATGGTGGTGTGGGTATTGCGGCTGGTTGTCTTGTATTCAATTCATTTTGTAAATCTTGGACTTGACTCTTAGTTTGAGAATTCTCGCTTTCTAATTGTTGAATTCTATGAAATTGAGCTTCCAACTGTTTCTTTAATAGTTCATTTTCATCAAAGAATAAACCAGATCGGGAAGATGGTTGTTGTTGTTGCTGCTGTGTAGGTTGTGATAGCGAACTTTGCTGTATCTGTTGTGGAGGTTGTTGTGGAGGTTGTTGTGGAGGTTGTTGTGGAGGTTGTTGTGGAGGTTGTTGATGAGATAATGGACTCGGCTGAGAAAATGCTATTGGATTATAAGGAACATGTTGATGAGACATTGGAATTGGTTGATGATAAGTTGAAAACTGTTGTAAAGAAACTGTCTGTTGTGAAACGGGAGGCGGTGGAGGTGGAACACTTTGAGCTTGTTGTGGAGGAAATTGTGGAGCTTTGAAATTTGTCGTTGGTGAAGGTTGTAAAGGCATTGTAGATTGTAATGGTAACTGTTGAGGTTCTGATAATGATGATGATGATGATGATTTAGCAGCATGATTTATTGGTGGTTGAGGTAATTGAGCTAACTGTTGATGTTGATTTGGATGCTCTGGTTTTATATCAAACTGACCAAAATTTCCTTGATTAATATAGTGTTGTTGATCATCTCTCTTTTGTGATCCACTATTAGCTCTTGGTTTTTTGTTAACATTAGGTGAAACAACATTTGAATTTGGATTTGGACTTGAATGATTATTAGCTGAAGAAGATGATGATGATGACCTTTTCTGTACTCTACCAAACTTCAAATTTGGTGCAATTAATTCTTGAATATTGTTTAATGGTCTAGCAGGGTTTGCTAAACATTCATCAATTTTAGTATTTCTTCCGGATTTACAAGTTCCACAAGGTATTTGCAAGTCACACTTCCTCTTGAGCCTCCTACAAGGCCCACAAGCATGGGATTTCTTTCCACCTGCCCTTGATTGTGCTGGTTGTTGTTGTTGTGTAGACATTCCTCTATATGCGTCTTGATTCTTGTCTCTCTCTCGTGTTTCTCCCGTATGCAATTGTAATCAATCAGTCCTGCTGTGAATGTATGTAAATTTAGGAAGGTGTATGGGGCGCTTCCTTAACAGAATATAATGGCAAATATCTGGCAAGTCTTGAAGCAAAATCAATTAAAGTTTTGATGAGTGTTTTTGGTGGTGGTCTTATATGGTTGTAACAGCTTTTTCAATTTTTTTGTTGATAGTTGTCTAGCAGCTGCTGCTGCTTCTAAATTTCTGGATTTTTAAGCCTGAGCTTGATTTTGGTTGTTGGCCATTCGCGAAAAAAAGAAACGATTTTGACATGGAACTGGATGTACTTCCGGATTAGGAAGTCAAGGCATGAAGATTGATTTAATACAGAGTGGAAATGGGTTATTATTTGGTTAATTAAATATTAAAATCGTGGAATTAATACTACAAGGACTTAATCTTATGATGACTTTATTGAAATTCAAAGGCCGGCTTCATTAAACATTAATATTTGTGTGATTGTAGTGGTTTATAGCATGGATGATCAATCTGTGGAAATGAAATTAAAATGTACAAGTTTTATTAATATAATAATAATAATAATAATAGAATATTTCGTTAGAAATTGATGTTGAGAAAACGCCTAGCAGAAAATTTGTTTTCGAATATTTACTTTGATAATTATCAAAATGTAAGGATAATATTGTATGTGTTTGATCCAATTAAATTTCCACTTATTTGTAAACTTTTTTAATTTCTTGTTCCAATTCTGCAGTTGGATGTTCTTGTGGAGGATTTGGAATCTTGACTCTCCATTTTTCTTCTCCATTTTGATAAATAACAAAAGTAGGCCACCATACGACATCAATAGATTTTTGCACTATGGCACCTTGAGGATCTAATCCATTTATTTTAAAAAATTTAGCATTAGTATATTTTTCTGCTAATTTTGTATATAATGGTGCAACAACCTAATTGGAATGTTAGAAATCAATAAAATTAAATGAATTGAGGTAGTTCAATGTTGGAAGACTCCACCGTTTTCATAATAAAGGTATAAATTGAACTAAATTGATTATAAATTAACTTACGGTACATGGCGGACATTGAGTTGAATAGAAATCTAGCACAACAATTTCATTATTTTGTATTATTGATTGAAATTCCTCAAGGTTGTGGATCTCTTGAACAGGTGAACTTTCAAAATCTTGTGCTGTCATTCTGGTGGTTAGCTATGAATTGAATGTGATAATGTTTCAATATTCAGATATTGGATATCCTATCTGATTTATACTGGGATCTTGTTCTCCTTCTGCTTAAAGTCAACTCCGCTAATTTTTACTGTGTATTCGCGAATTTGACGGTTTGTACTAAAAAAATGTAAAATGTGGCAATCACTGATGAGGCTAGAAAAAGTTGCTGGCACAAGAGGTTCACAAATGAATGGAATCAAAGGTCTTTTATTGGCGAAAGAATGATGGCTATTGTTGGTCCTGTAGATTTAATCAATTCAGGAAGAAATGAAATGAAATCTCAAATGAGCATTTGTGAGATTAATATACCCACCGTCGTTATTTCGCAATTTCCATCTCCGTTATTTCATGGATGGATTTCTGTACCGATGAGAAACGTCTTTACTTTTTCTGCTTAATTTTTTTTTTATTTTTTCGACTTTTTCGATTTTTTGCGCGCAAGCGCAGATTTCGCTCGGGTTTAAAAATGTTTCAGAGAGTTTTGTAGCGGACGTCGCCTTGTGTAGCTAAGCTCAAACACGTCGAATATTTACTACAGAGATTATGAGCCTACACAGCGGTGGAAGATAGATGGTATGTCTAACTAGATGCCGCATGGTGTATCAGATGAAATATCCTGGGTTTTGAGCAACTACAATAGCTTCAGAGTTCAAACATTTGATGAGCGCAACTTTGTCACTTTGTTACCTTGTCACTTTGTTACCTTGTCACTTTGTTACCTTGTCACTTTGTTACCTTGTCATTTTGTTACCTTGTTCCTTAGCTATTTCAAAATCCACCAATTATCTTAGTTCTACTTCTGACTTCTTGTGAACGTTCGGGACAAATATCTTGTTCGTAAGCTGACCTCTTTAGCGTGTTCCTAAGGGCCATGGACCATGATCCATGATGCTGCACGGATGATGGAGCTATAGAATATATGAACTATATTCCCCAACTTTAGTGGTACACACTCCATAATACAGAATGCAGGACAATTGTATTGATTAATTCGGCGGAGTATGCCTTCTGAAAGATTAAGTTACAGCGTACAATACCGAGTTACAACTAGACAATATATTAGATAAAAGTGCTGTTGCATTGTCGGCAAATTTAAACAATAATCAACAGTTAATTCCATATCAAAAGTTGAAAGTCTAAAATATTGACGGCGGTCTATACTGTTATTGACCTTATTATTGTTCAAAGTCTAGACCATGAGATCTTTTACCAATGAGAAGTAATGTTTATATTATATCTCATGAGTGCCTTTACCAATGAGAAAGTGGCT